>CM029019.1:167631176-167809615 GCA_016801055.1 Panax notoginseng
ACTTGCGTGTTTTGCGCGTATCGATTTTACACCAACAACCTACACAGGAAAATATCAACGGTAGAGCTTGGAGATTGATAGCACGTAAGAATACACAAGTAGGTACTGAAACTTCATCATCCATTATGGTAGAAGAGCCTCGGGAAGAGCAGCATAGAGCCCTGAGGGATTACTCGATGCCCAAGATTAATGAGTTGCAGTCGAGCATAGTAAGGCCAGCTATAGCAGCGAATACTTTCGAAATTAAGTCGGGAACTATACAAATGGTCCAGAATATGGTTCAATTTGGAGGTGCTGCTGTAGATGACCCGAATGAACATTTATTGAGCTTCATAGAGATATGTGACACCTTTAAATACAATGGGGTGTCAGAAGATGCAATTAGGCTCAGGCTATTTCCATTCTCTTTGCGGGAAAAGGCGAGAAGTTGGCTCCATTCATTATCACCTGGGTCTATCACTACATGGGAGGACTTAGCACATAAGTTCTTAGCCAAATTTTTTCCTATGGCTAAGACTGCTAAAATGAGAACGACGATTTCCCAGTTTGAGCAACAACAAGGTGAATCACTATATGAAGCCTGGGAACGTTACAAGGAAATGCTAAGGAAATGTCCCCATCATGGAATACCTGATTGGATGGTAATAAACACTTTCTATAATGGATTGGGTTCGCAGTCAAGGCCGATAGTAGATGTTGCAGTAGGAGGAGCTTTATGGGCCAAAAGTTATGAAGATGCTTATGATCTCATCAAGACAATAACAACAAATGATTTTCAGAATCCTACAACCAGGATGTCACAACCTAAAGTTGCAGGGGTGTTAGAGGTGGATGCCATTACAACATTGTCAGCTCAGATGGTAGCTATGGCGAAGAAGATTGATTCTTTAGCGGAGAGTAAAGTTAAGCTAGTTGTTTATGTATGCAAGATATGTGCAGGGTCACATCAAACGGACCAGTGTGCTCTCAGTGCAGAGTCAGTGCAATTTGTTAGCAACTACCAGAATCCTCAAAATTAGTTCCAGAATTCTTACCACCCCAACAACCGCAACCATCCCAATTTTAGCTGGAACAATAATCAGAACAATCAACAACATCAACAACCACATCAATTTCAATCTCAACCACAATATCAACAACAATCTCACCAACAATATGCACAAAAACCACCTTACCTTCTTGGATTTCAACAACAATAGCAACATCATCAACCACCTGCACCTCAGATAGAAAAGAAGCCAGAAATGGAGGAGATGATGCTCAAGTACATGGCTCATACTGAGGTTATGATCAAGAGCCAGGCAGTGGCTATAAAGAATTTAGAGACTCAGATGGGCCAGATGGCAAATACATTGAACAATAGACCGCAAGGGTCTTTGCCGAGTAATACGGAAACAAATCCAAGAAGGAAAGGAAAGGAGCAGTGTCAGGCCATTACACTAAGATCAGGAAAGCAAATGGCAAATATACAGGCCAGCACGCCCACGCCAGTTATACAAGGGGATACCGCGTGGCCGCGCTATGAGGAAAAAGGCTCTGATGATGGTTTGTCAAAGGCAGATTCTGAACAGAGGGAAGTGGAAAAGAACAATGAAGAGTTATCTCAAAAACCTACAACCATTCAACCACTTGTCCACCCTCCTGTTCCATATCTATAAAGGTTGCAAAAGAAAGGGGATGATAAACAATTTGCCACATTTTTGGAGGTGTTCAAAAAGCTGCAGATCAATATACCCTTCGCCGAAGCATTAGAACAGATGCCAAGCTATGTGAAGTTCATGAAGGGAATTTTGTCAAGGAAGAAAAGACTAGAAGACTTTGAAACTGTAGCCTTGACAGAAGAGTGTAGTGCAGTACTTTAGTGTAAGCTACCTCCGAAGCTAAAGGACCCGGGCAGCTTCACGATAGCATGCTCAATTGGAAAGATGTGTTTCAATAGATGTCTGTATGATTTGGGGGCTAGCATCAACTTGATCCCTCTGTCAGTTTTTAATCAGTTGGGATTGCCGGCTCCAAGATCGAAAAATATTTCACTACAGCTTGCTGACAGATCCATTACCTATCCACGGGGTATTGTAGAAGATGTGTTGGTCAAAGTCGATAAATTTATCTTCCCAACTGACTTCATCATCCTGGATTACGAAGAAGACATGAATATATCAATCATTCTGGGGAGACCTTTCTTAGCCACGGGATGGACTTTGATAGATGTTCAGAAAGGTGAGTTGACGATGAGAGTTCATGATCAAGAACTCACCTTCAACGTGTGTAAGGCTATGAAGTTTCCTGCCGATGAGGAAGAATGCTTTCAGATTCATATGGTAGATATGGTGCTAAATGAAGAAGTTGGAAATCTAATGGAAAATGAGCCTTTGAGGAGTGCTAAATTGGGAGAGTCAGAGATGGAAAACAGTGAGATTGTTGAATTTGTATAGATGCTTGATACATCACCAAACTTTTGAAGATTTAAAATTCCTGTCGAGCCACTCAAAATTTCTGGAGAAACATCAGCACAACTCAAGCCTTCTCTTGAGATGCCTCCAGATCTTGAACTAAAACCCTTCCTGATCACTTGAGGTATGCATTTTTAAATGATTATTCAAAGTTGCTTGTTATTATCTCTTATGCACTAACATCTTGCCAGGAAGATAAGCTGCTATGAGACCTAAGAGAGTTTAAATCAGTAATAGGATGGACCATAGCAGATATTAAAGGGATCAGTCCGTTATTCTATAGGCATAAGATCCTGCTGGAAGATGATTGTAAACCTTTAGTGGAACAACAACGCAGATTAAACCCGATTATGAAGGAAGTGTCAAGAAGGAGGTGTTGAAGTGGTTAGATGCGGGGATAATATATCCGATATCAGACAGCTCTTGGGTGAGCCCGGTACAGTGTGTGCCAAGAAAGGGGGAATGACTGTAGTCTCCAATGAGAACAACAAACTAATACTGACTAGGACAGTAACAGGGTGGTGAGTCCGCATGGACTATCGCAGACTGAATAAGGCTACAAGAAAAGACCACTTTCCACTTCCATTTATTGATCAGATGTTGGACAGGCTAGCAGGTCACGAGTATTATTGCCTTCTAGATGGGTACTCAGGTTATAATTAGATTGTGATAGCTCTAGAAGAATAGGAAAAGACAACTTTCACATGTCCATAAGGAACATTCGCGTTTAGAAGGATGTCTTTTGGGTTGTGCAATGCCCCGACCACATTTCAGAGGTGTATGATGGCAATTTTTTCGGATATGGTGGAGCACAATGTTGAAGTCTTCATGTACGACTTCTCAGTTTTTGGAGATTCATTTGACCTGTGTTTAGAAAATTTAGTGATGGTGTTGAGACAAATTTGGTTCTAAATTAGGAAAAGTGCCATTTTATGGTACAAGAAGGTAAAATACTGGGACAAAAAGTTTCTACGAAAGGATTAGAGGTTGATCGAGCTAAGTTGGAGACAATTGAAAATTTATCTCCACCGACTTCTGTTAGAGGTGTTCGTAGTTTTCTGGGGCACGTAGGCTTCTACCATAGGTTTATAAAGGACTTCTCGAAGATCACAAAGCCACTTTGCAGTTTGTTAGAGAAGGATGTGCAGTTTAAGTTTAATGATGAATGTCTGGCTGCATTTAAACATTTAAAGAAAAAGTTAACTACAGCACTAGTGATCATAGCACCAGATTGGGACCTCCCATTTGAATTGATGTGTGACACAAGTGACTTTGCTGTGGGGGCTATTTTGCGCCAGCGAAGGGATAAGATCTTCCATGTGATATATTATGCGAGTAAGACCCTCACCGATGCTCAGTTAAACTACACCACCATAGAGAAGGAACTTTTAGCAGTTGTGTATGCTTTCGATAAGTTTCGTGCCTATTTGATTGGAACTAGGGCGATAGTGTACACAGACCATGCAGTAATTCGGTATTTGGTGGCAAAGAAAGATGCAAAACCTCGTCTGATAAGGTGGATACTTCTGTTGCAAGAATTTGACTTGAAAATTAAGGACAGAAAAGGGACTGAGAATCAAGTGGCGGACCACTTATCTAGATTAGAAAATCCGGGAAGGGATGTAAATGATAAGCTTATGATTAATGAGTCCTTCCCAAATGAGCAATTGTTTGTGGTGCAAGGTGAAGTGCCATGGTTCATAGACTTTGCTAACTTCCTAGTAAGCAAGATAATCCCTTCTAACTTGACTGGGTATCACAAGAAGAAGTTTCTATATGATGTGAAGTGGTTTATGTGGGATGAACCGTACTTGTTCAAGCAGTGTTCTGATCAAATGATAAAGAGGTGTATTCCATATAGCGAGACTGAGGGTATTTTGTAGGATTGTCATGCATCCGTATATGGAGGTCGCTATGGAGGTGAAAGGACAGCGGCTAGAGTTTTGCAAGCAGGATTTTACTGGCCGACAATTTTTAAAGATGCTTATAGTTTTGTTCAGAAATTTGACAGATGTCAAAGAGTCGGGAACATATCTAAGAGGAATGAAATGCCCTTGAACACAATCCTCGAGGTGGTGATCTTTGATGTTTAGGGGATAGACTTCATGGGGCCTTTCGTCTCATCATGTGGGAATTTGTACATCTTATTGCCAGTCGACTATGCATCCAAGTGGGTGGAAGTGGCAGCTCTTCCAACAAATGATGCTCGTTTGGTTCTAAGGTTTTTACCAAAGAGCATTTTTACGAGGTTTGGGACTCCGAGGGCAATCATTAGTGATAAGGGCAACCGCTTTTGTAATCGTCAGTTCACAACTTTGTTGGCTAAGTATGGGGTGAGTCATCGAATTGCTACAGCTTACAACCCCCATACTAATGGCCAAGTAGAAGTATCAAATCGTGAGGTTAAGAGAATTCTAGAAAAGATAGTGAATCCCACAAGGAAGGGCTGGTCATTAAAGCTAGATGATGCGGTATGGGCTTACAGGACTGCTTATAAGACACCGTTGGGTATGTCACCATTTCAGCTTGTATATGGAAAGGCTTGTCACCTTCTCATGGAGCTCGAACACAAAGTAGAATTGGGCAATAAGGAAGTTGAATTTTGACTTGAAGGCTGCAGGAGAAAAATGTCTACTCCAACTCAATGATTTGGACGAATTCAGATTGCAGGTCTTTGAGAACTCTAAATTGTACAAGGAAAAGGTGAAGAGATGACATGACCGCAAGATTTTGGAGAGGGTGTTTGAACCAGGGTAAAGAGTATTATTATTTAATTCTAGACTTAAACTCATCCCAAGGATGCTCAAGTCAAGGTGGTCAGGGCCATTTACTGTGAAGAAGGTATATCCACATGGTGCGATCGAGATTTTTGATAAGTTCCCAGATAAGCCTTTTAAGGTCAATGGATAGTGGCTTAAGCACTATTTTGGTGGTGAGGTTGACAGGTAGAAGGTCACCTCAATTCTTTATACTACATGATCGGAGTAGAGATAGTCAAGTTAACTGAATATAAACTAGCGCTCAATGGGAGGCACCCCATTATTTCTCTTCTCTCATATTGTTTAATTCTTTTGTGAATCATGTCTATTTCCCATCTTCATGTTTAATTTCTTGAGAGTATACATTCATTGATACATGTCACTTAGTACATATTTTGATTTGGGGAATTGGTATATCTCATATTTGTAAATGCTTTATATGCAGGTTAGTTGAAGAGTGTCATTGGCTACTTATTATACTTCAAGTGCAGGTCAGTTCACTTCAGGGTACAGCGCAGCGCGACCGCGCGGTTTCATAGTACAAATAAGGCACGCCCACGCCAGGCTTCCATGCCATCTAGCACACAGCACGTCCGCGCCCTTAACATGCTTATCCATAGCGCGTCCGCGCCACAAACCGCGCGCCCGTGCCACATATATGCTTAGACTCGGCGCGACCAGGCCCAAGTCTGAATCCAGATGGTTTGAAATGTTTTAAATCGTGAACTGTCCCACTTCTTATACATCAGTTACAATTTCATTTAGACGTGCACCTTACCAACTCCTTTCAAAACCGAAGCTTAATCCTTCTTCTTCTCGAATGGTTTCCATTGAAAAATAATAACTTCTAACCCCACCAATTCCTATGAATTCGGTTTGCCTACACACACTCAACCTCTCCTCTACTTATTGCTCATTCAGATATAGAGTATTATAATGGGTTTGTTCAAAACAGTTGCAAGCAACAAGTTTGGGGGTTTTCTCAGTTAAATATTTTTGCAGAGCATTCAAAAAGGGAAGTTAGGGTTTGTCAATTGGGTACACAAAGTTCAGTCAAGTTATCTCTTCAGTTAGGGTTCTCTTCATCATTTATTATGGGGCCAAAGAGAGCACGTTCCCGCACTTCTGAGTCATCTTCTTCTAGCAATCAGAGTAAGGACATAGTCGACCTCACCAAGTTTGTCAGCCTAGATGCTTAGTTGGAGTATTACAGGATAGTGGCCAAAACTTTGTGAAGGAACGAGGGTTTAATCCTGGGAAACAAGATGGAGAGTTGTGGACAATGATTAGGGAAAGGTGCTGGATTGGAGTGGTATCTACACCCATGCCTGTACCTATGGGTATTGTTCGTGAGTTTTATGCCAACGCCAAAGAAACTATGAGTGGACTGTCGTTTGTCAGAGGTATACAAGTGGATTATCGCCCAAAGGCGATTAGGGGAGTCTTCAATTTACCTGACCCGCTGGCTGGTCGTGTTAACTAGGTAGAGGCTGCAAGGTTTGAAACCAACTTAGATAGGGTAATAGGTAATTTGTGCATGCCTAGTACGTAGTGGAATTACAAAACGGGCATGAACCAGCCTACAAATTTTCCAAGTTTGGCCCTTAACTGCTATGCAAAGGCATGGAATATGTTTATCTGTGCCAAGTTGCTACCTTCAACACACCAACATTACATCCCATCCGAGCGAGCTATCATATTATGGGGCATCATTACAGGAAAATATATAGACATGGGCCACCTCCACAACCAAAACATGCTCCGTTATATGAGGGGGAGTACCACAGGTAGCATTCCATACGCCTCGATCATAGCCTATCTTTGTGCGAGAGCGGGTGTCATTTGGGCAGATGAGCTAATGCAATTTCCCAGCCAAGACATCACCCATGCCACTATCGTGAAATTTGAGGACTGGGCAGGAGGCACACCACACCCGAGGGGCAAAGGCTTCATTCTTCCAGCCACATCATTGGTGCCATCCCCGCAACCTATGCAGCCAACTAAAGTAGGAACTTCAACCCATGCCATTGCTGAAAATGATGATCGCCGCCTTAGAAGATTAGAGAGGAAAGTGGACGCCATGTATGATAATTTTTTAGCATTTTTAAATGGGTTAACGCGATCATTAGCTGAGGCCTTTGCACATCAAGGAATAATGAATGAGTGGCCTCAGTTTGGGACAGCCGTGCCTTTTCCACCGCCAGACTCACCATTCGAAGAGGGTGGCCATTCCGATAATTAGGGGACTTCTCTCAGCCCTTTACCTTCATTCATTGGGGACAATGACTATGATAAGTTTGGGGGTATTGGGTAGTTAGTAGGGTAGTGTAGAGCATGTAATTTAATTTGCATCATTTATCCATGTTTAGTATAATTTTTTTCATGTTATTGCGTTTAGTTTAATTGTGCTAAATTTTTTTGCATTTTCTTGCTTATTATCTATTTTAGTTATCTGTTTAGTTGCATAATCCCAAGTGCCTAGTTAGTGGAATTCTAGTTTAGCCAATGATGAATTAGAAATTTGATGGATTTTTGAATTTGGTTGATAGTTGAGCTTAGTTATAATGTTATACATGATTTGATCCATGCTTGTTGTTTAGATGCTATCGGTTAGCACATAAAGTGTTATGATTGCTTGTTGATAAAAGAATAACTTGTTTGCTGCTGAGTAGAAAATGTTGTTTTTAAAGATGGAATTGTGTAGGAAGTGAACATCGACTTTAAAAACACTGATAATCAAACTTTGGGAACACATGGGTATGATTGCTATATAAAAAAAAGAAAAGAAAAATAGAAGAATTTTAAAAAATTATCGTGGCTAGTTTTATTTCGGGGCCTTTGTTACTTGAGCAAGTACGCCTGAGAGGATTGTCTTTATACCTAGTGCCCTAAGGTCTTTATGGTATGGGAGTCGTTGGTTGAAAGCTCGCTAAGGGGTAGCACTGTTAGTTAATGGAATGAGGCATTGTACAGTCATGGGAAAAAGAAAAGAAATCAATAAACATCCCAGGAAAGTGCGAAAATCGCCCTCGTGAGTAAAAATAAAACAGAATAAACCCATTGTTGAACCTTAGTTTGTATTGATGTGTTGGAGTAGTTGATGTTACACTTGTATGCATAGTACTTGATTTAAACTCTAGTTTTCTATCTTAAGCAGTATAACATGTTTAGTCTGTGCCTTTGTCAAGCTTAATTGTGAACACATCACACACATACACACAACATCTTTATAGCAGGTTTGGATTATTTGATTGTATAGCATTATGCCTGTAGCTTGATTTGATACTTTATTTTTGAATCCAGATATTTCTCTGAGGCACACTTGATTGGAATTCTAGTATGGCTGGAAATCTTGGGACTCACTTGCATGATAGTTTAGTTTGCATAGCATGTAGTTGTATTGCTTATTTTATTTTTGTGTGTATTGCTTGAGGGCAAGAAATAGTTCAAGTTTGGGGGTATTTGATAAGTAGGCTTTATACCTACTTATTGGTTACTAACTCATTGGAATTTTGCCCAACTTAAGTAATTTTGGTATTTTTTATTTGCTTTTTGCATTTGTTTTGTAGCGTGCATAGATGGAACTCCTAAAGCATCCTAAAGCATCATAAGGCAAAGAATGGCATGGAAATGGAATTTGCAAGGACAAGGCATGGTGGCTTGTGCAAGATGAAGTTGGCAACTAGACTCCAGCAGGTGAGGAGGGCAGCACTTAGAGGTTCAATGATGTGGTAAAGTGAAGAAGAAAAGAATTGAAGAAGAAGAAGTAAGCAAGTAGCAGCAATGAAGAAAGCAAATACTAGCAGACAACATACAGCAGCAGTGCGGCCGCACTGCCATCAAGGCAAGATACGACGCACCTGCGCCAGAGGAAGTACAGAGGCAGATCAGG
This sequence comes from Panax notoginseng, assembly GCA_016801055.1. Classification (NCBI taxonomy): domain Eukaryota; kingdom Viridiplantae; phylum Streptophyta; class Magnoliopsida; order Apiales; family Araliaceae; genus Panax; species Panax notoginseng. Next base: position 167,640,281 of record CM029019.1, read on the forward strand.
CTACCGCGCGGCCGTGGCCAAATTACACAAGGACATGGCACGCCCGCGCCAAATACTCGGCAGACATACACATGGCGCGTCCGCGCCCGATTCAAGCTGTAGCACTGCGCGGCCGCGCCGATCATAATTAGTTTAAAATGCTGACTTTTTATTTTGAAATGTTGGAGCGTGTTTGCTATATTTAGACGATTTAGTTGGTTACCAGAGACGCATTATTCATTCTATTATCATTTTTTATTACTATTATTAAGGTTTGGTGTTCTATAGAGAGTTCATAGCATTGTCTCTATTTCTTTAAGCTTCTCTCTTTAGATTATTGCTTATAAATATTAGTTTTCATTCTGGTGACGATTGTGGACTTGAATTAGCTTGGAATCTGAATTCGTAGCAGGATTTATCAGATTTGATTCTTCATTTCTCTTATATCTATTGTTCTTACTTCTTATTTCAATGTTTTGCTTCAATCCCATAATGGCTGTTGATTCAGAGATGAACTAACTTCCATTATGGGATTCTAATGGATTTTAATGCGTAGTCTATACGTGTATGCCTGATTATGATGTTGAATATTTAATATTGGATTGCCCATCATGGTTGTGCTAAATTATTGATTGCTTGATCACCATTCATAGTAATTACTTGTATGGAATTGGAAAAGGAAATATAAGTACAGATTAGACCATGTTGGCATATGTTCATGATATTTATTCTTATTAGGTTTTGTGATTTGTGACCCGGATAGGAATATACCGGTGCACCATGTGTAGTCATTGAGAGCTTGTGCTTAATTCATTATTTCTTTTAATTCACATAGATATATAGTGAGTTGGGTAATTTTGATGCTTACATAAATTTTATCAATTTGTGGACTTTGTGTGATTTGGACATAGTACATCGAAAGATGGTTATGTTACACTTTTGTGCTCTCGACTAGTTATCCATGTTAAATAATTAGGCATAACAAACGACATGCATTTTTGGATAAAGCATTAGATGACATTAGAATCCCATATCTCTCTAATTTGATTACCTTAAGTTAGTAATTAGTATTTTTGTGAGAACAATTAATCGAAATATCAATTTACTTGTTAATTGATCGTTTGAGCATACAGTAATAGTGATAAGGTTGTTGCATGATAGCATATATATTTATTCACCTTTCTCCGTGGGATCGATACTTTCTTACCTGTACTACTTGTTGACCCGTGTATACTTGCATGAGTTAGAGTCCATTTTGTTAAACCAAAAAGGAGGCAACAGTTAGCTCAAGTATACCCTAAAGATCAATCTACAAAATATAAGTCAAAAAGGAGTTCAAATCACAAGGCTTACATGACCATACTCCAAACGACATCGAATTATGAAATACGAACATACCCAATTATCACAAGATATCAATGATTAAAACAACTCTCGAATGTGATCGAAAATATACAAAGAATGATACAAATGAATAAAGTATTCAAAACATATTGACATGATTAACTAGTTCAAAGAGTACAAATATGAGTTAGTACCAACACCAACATGAAACTATCATATTAATTTCACACGGAACAATTATGTGAAATAATATCCAAATTTGAAACGGATACCAAAACGAATTAATAAATTTAACAAGATTATCACTGAAAAAGTACGAAATCTGTACCTTAATATAGTACCATAATAATTCACCGAAGCCAAATATCACCCGTTAGACTCCCTCAATCCGATCTATTTATCAAAATAAAATACAATACATATAATTAAATTATGAGCTTATATAGTTTATATTTTCATAAATTCAATAATTTTAATATACTATATTCAGTTTGTAATCAAAAGATACATTTTAATTGTAATAATAATAGTATAATATTATTTATCACTTTTTTAAAGATTTCTGTATATATATATATATATATATATATATATATATATATATATATATATATATATATATATATAAAAGTAATGTTGCAATCGCAAATTGACGGTTATAAATTTTTTTTCCATATATGTCATATATTCCAATTGTAAATCAAAATTTCATTAACAAATTCAATTTATCAAACTGCATAATAAAATTTTAAAATAGATTGCAAACACAACGAGAAAATAGATTGTAATTACAACAACAAAATAATTATTTTGTATTCAAAAATAGTCCAATAATTACCTTTGAGAAGAAGAATATGGTGAATAAAGTTTTAAGAATCTTGCTCGCAAACCCTTTTTAATTCCAGCCACGTTCCCTCGTTCTCCTCGTCCTCCTTCTGCCTCTTTCTTTTGTTTTCGTTCTATTCCCACAACTCATCAAGTGTAATGAAATATAACTAGGTTTTAGTTATTTAATTATTAATTAACATGTTTTATTAATTCTTTTAATTCAATTATTCCTCTACACAGAAATTTATAGGTTCGAAATTCGAGGCATTCTTCAAGGAATTGGGTATCCAGCATCAGAAGACTTCAGTTGCGTATCCTCCGTCGAATGGGCAGGTTAAGGAAACCAATAGGATTATGTTAAATGGTATAATGTTGGTCGTTTTCATGATCAATAAAACACGCGCAAGTATACGTGGTCAACAATTAATATATGATAAGTTGAGTATCGTACCCACGAGGACAAAGTGTTAGGTGCTAGTCAAGTACTAAAATTGGTTCAATATAGTCTTATCCAAACAAGTAATTGGAGATGGTGTGTTAAACTATATGATTAAAAACTGTAGAAATAAGAGATTGAGTTGTACAAGGAAGTCAAGCTAGGATTACAATTCCCCTAATGCGTCACCTAATCTCCTAACTCTCCACATTACAAACGAATCAATGAATGGTCAACTGAGAACAGTAATTACACATAAGCTTCTTTCGAAAGTCAAATGCACATCCCTAGCTAGATGAATCATAATATTTCTATGGTGAAAATGCCTAGACTAAGGTTATTAAGCTTAATCTCAAGGGCTACACAAGGAAAATAGAGATATGTCTATCATATTAAGCAATTTATGCACACATTCCCATAGGCATGGTCATAAAAAGTGTTCTTATATTTAAGGATTAGATATTAATATGCATTTTTCAATATCCATTAATATCAATATCAATTTCTTTGTCAAGTAATCAATCAATAAGCATGAAATACAACAACCCATTCCAAAATGACTCATTAATATAAATAGGAGAGAAAGTTAATTAAGCTAAGCAATAGGTTACATTGCAATCCTAGAAATGGAATTAGTTCATAACTATGGTACTAATACACATTTTCGAAGTGTTCATCATGCTCAATTATACACTAATGAATGAAAGATTTGGATAAAGAAAACTCCTTTTGTGAAGTTTTCTGGCTCCAAGTCTTCTCTTCTCCGTGTAGAGTCTGAGCTATAAAGGATGCAATGTACTTTTCTTCCTTGAGGACTAGCTTCTTTCTCTTCTAAACTAAATAAACTGAAAAACTCCTAATCTATGCTCTGTAATAAATGGTGGCTACAACTTCTGTTGGAAGATAATGAATTCTCAGCTTTTTAGGTCATTAATACCAAATCTCTATCTGGGCACCGGAGGTGGCACTGCAGCGCGGAGAGTAAGGCTTGGAACGACGCTACAGCGCCACGTCATCACAAAAAGACCGGAGCTCGCACTGCAACACCAGTTTATAAAGGAACTGGGGCGCTGCAGCGCCAAGTTGACATCATCATTGACCCAGAGGGCGCGCTGCAATGCTAGGTTAAAGCCTGGCATTGGCGCTGCAGTGCTAGTGTGAAAATTTTGACCTTTTTGCCCCTTAAAGCTAGAAATGACCTAATAAGCCCTGCAACACAAAGATTAAGCAAAATAATAACAAAATATATATAAAAGCTAAATAAATAATGGAGAACAGGCAGCTTCTTAAGCCACAGAGGATCTAATTCGTGGATATAGATCCCACTCATCAAATACCCCCAAACTTAAGCTTTTGTTTGTCCTCAAGCAAACTATCTGAACATCCACACCCACATTAATGTAAGACGCGAATGAAATCCAATCCTATAAACTATCATCATGGCTTCTAAGCACAATTATAGACCCTCTCAAAGAACAGGACAAACACAGATATGAATGAGGGTTTAATATCAATTTTTAAGCATAAAACTGTACTCGATCCATTCTATGTGTGTGTGTGTGAAGACCAACCATCCTAACTAATCATAGCTCAAATTAAGTTCACACAGTCGATTGTGATAACCAATATGCTCACTCTACAACTCGAACCATCAACAAGCATTAAGAACAAGACGCAAATGCAAGAAAGGATCAAAAAGCTCTAGCATGAAGGCAGTAAAATCTGACTCGGACAATGCTTAATTACCTTAGGCTATTCAGAGCTACCCATTAATGAGATTTTGATTATTGACTCCCAAGCCAGATGACTTTAGGGCACTAGGTGTAGAACACCCCTATGAATCTAATAACTCGAGCAGCAAAGGCCACGTAATCAACTTAAGCCAAATTAGACTTTACGAAATCCGAAGATTATTATGTGAGTACATTTTATTCTCCATCTCAACTTAAGTCTGCGTTTATGGGCGAGTGCGTTTCACGCTCCATCTCGACCCATCGCAAGACTTTCGATATTTTTTTATACTAGAACTCAAGACCCCAAAATGTAAAAGCGTCTAAGTTTTTTATTACCTTGTAATCATGAAAGTTTTAACAGAGTGTACATATTCTCAAAACAGTAAACAAATAAGCTATATCCGAAAAATAACTAGTTAAAATAATTGGTCAGTGCTTGGTAAGAAGGACGAATCAATAACAGTCTCGACTTATCGATTGAATATAACCCTAGCTCACACATGCTTGACACTAATCTAAGAGATAGACATAATCACTTGTTGCTTGCCATTGGCCATAATAAAAAAATATAATCTATAAAACCTAAACCTAGCATATGAACAGTTACAAATCGGGGGATAGGGTTAATCAAAAACCATAGCAAGAAAAGATAAGAGTTAAAGTACCCTTGTGCTAATACCAACTCAAAATAGGGTAAATGTGACGCCCCCAAAATATGTATACATCGCCCATTCTGAGTCGCCAAATATATGGTACATAATTCAAATACAAACTTAATTTATACAACTGTTAAGTGTCGTGTAGAATACGACAAAACATAAGCTGTGAGTTTTAATACAAATATTGTCTTCTAGATAGTATTCAAACTCAAAATAAGTCCTCATTATAATTATTATCACACTATTTAACAGAATAATGAGGACTACTAATGCAAACATCTGGACCGTCACTCCGTTTCCCGACTAGTCTCAGCTATATTCTCATTTCCTGAAGAGAACAATGAAAGCAAAGGGTGAGCTCAACTAGCCCAGTAAGTAATATTATGACTAAAATAATGCAGAATAAATTATCATTAGCCTTCAACAGTGTTAAAATGATAAATTATAATAACATCAAGTTTAACTGCAGCGGAACAAGCAATCCATTAGAAGAGTCAAGTAGAGCATGATATCTACTATCTTCTATGATTTAAAAAGGTTATCATCAATTTTATTGCTGAGACTCAGCTTAATAAATAATCCACATCACTGAATTATCCATGCACAACGGGCCAATGATATTCATTAGTATCACGACCATGAATTATCCATACACTACGGGCCAAGGATATTCATGTTTTCACCAATGGTCATGATCATGCCAACAACTGTCCATCAATGTTGTACAGGCCAATGAGGAATTTTACCACATTATTTGTAAAATTACGGTCATGATTATACAAAATAATCCCTGGTCATAATCATACCAATCAATAGTCCATCTATGCACGTAAGCCAAAGTTGACTTTTATCACAATATAAGCATGAGGATGATGACAATGATATAAGAATTCAATTAAATGAAAGTAAAGGATAAACTTTAAAGATTTATAATTTAATTTATCCAGAATTCAAAAACGTCCAAATTGTCAACATGATACTACTTTGTGGAGTAAAATGCAAGAGTAATATTTGTATCAAAAATGATTTGGACCGAAACAAAATTAATTTTTGTCATGAATAGTATCCTGAGTGAATAGTACTCTGTGAATAGTACTTCAGGAATAGTATCCCGTGAGTAGTACTCCGACATGAAAAAGTTAAAACTTATCAAGAATGCTTAGAATAATATTTCTAAGAAAAGATACTGGGTGAAGCACAAATTTCAAGGATATTCTACTAATTTCATGGAGTATAGAAGCAATACTTATCAACATAAGTGTAGAATTAGGAATATGAAACGAAATAATATTACTTATAGAGTATGGAAGAAAATATTATTTCTTATGAATATTGAATGAGAATAATATCACTTACGAATACGAAAGAAATAATACCACTTACCTTAATAAGAGATTGGATACTACAATAGTGTAGTAACAGAATACTCTTCTTCTTTCTCTCTCATTCTCTCTATACTTTCTCTCTTTATAGCTTGAATGAATTGGTTAAAAATAATGAAGAAATGAGCTTCTATTTATAGGCTTGGCAGAGTAAGGGTAAAATAGTCTTTTTGCCATAATTTATGACATCATCGATCATATGACATCATTGCTTACCTCATCGTTTTGATGACATCATTGCTTACATCATCAGAATTCAAATTCAATTTGTTCTCTTCCACCTCATTTTACTTTTATACCATGAATTTACTATAATAATGCTACCATTCAAATTAAAAATCATACTATTATATAATCACATCAGACTACTATAATGTAATATTATAATAATATATTTGAATGAATTCTTTTATCGGAAAAGATAAAATACCAACTTTCAACAAATGTCACATGCTAAAAATTCCTCCGTTTAAATTCACATTAAATAAATATTTCCTTATCATATATATCAACAATTTATTATTCACAAATAATATTACAGAACTATAATATTAACAACCAAGTCGTTCCCAGGAAAGAGGGGGCTTTCCGATAAGGATTTCTCCCTATTGGCACTGTAGACACTCGAAATTTTCTGCACACCTGTCACTAACATTGCAGGAGGGTAGATTCATCTTTCAGAGATAACCCTGGAAGACAGCATATATCCAGTCTGGATACTATCGAAAGTTCAGTCTCAATCCCGGAACACATACCGGGAGTATCAGTTCCAACCTCGGAGATAACCTCGAGGCACGCAGTTCAAATACCAAAAATTCCACCGGAGAAGGCTGATTCATCTCGGAGATAACCCCGAGATATTCAGTCTCAGTCCCAACAACAGGAATAGCAGTGCTAACCTCGGAGATAACTCCGAGGAGTGCAGTTACAGTTCTGAAGATAACCCCAGAAATGATTATTTCAAATGCATGCAATCAGCTTCAACCTCGTCACTCACATCGAGGCACTCAGTACAAGACCCGGAGATAACACCGGGAAGACAGACACACCTTAGAGATGACACTGAGGACCTTCCACATTTACAGCAGTCTAATCTTAGAGATAACCCTGAGCAACGTCTGCTTTATCGGCCCAAACCGGAGATAACCCCGGTGAGGGTAAAAGTCATCATCTTGCCACCTTAACGCCACATCACACTGCCTCAACATTTTATACATACATTTCTACACAGCAATGTCCCATAAGAACCAAGGAAGTCCAATCCCGAGTGACTATTGCGCAGGACAACGGATAGAATTTGAAGCTTGAAGACCGGAGGGCATGGTCCCATTTTCCTAACTTCGTACAACCTCTAATCCCATGTCATTGCGTAACTCTCAACAGCGGCGGTCCAAAATAGGTCTTATACACCTCAGTCGGATGCTCGAATTGCAGTTTTAAAAGTTTGAACGGACATCACGTTACATGCGTGCACGTACTTCGAGACGGCAGGACTCGCAGAGCCCGGGGCACCCCGAGTAGCCGTAGGTACACCTGCGGCTAGTCGCTGGTACATCTGCGGCTAGCTGCAGGTACACTTGCGACTCCGCCCTCTATAAATAGAGGGCTTGGGGTGGCTATTTGTATAAGAAAAAAGGCTAGGAAGCCCTGTCTAATTTGCTCTGTACACACGTTAAACTGAGTGTTTTCTCATTTTAAACACTTGTGAGCTCACATATAGCTACTATTTATACCGGCGGGAACCGAGTGTTCATCCACTTAAAGTTATAGAAGTCTTTTTTGGCAGCCCACTGTAAGCCTTCTTACATACTTTAAAGTCTTTCTCTTCATCTGTGCACACATCTTTCTTCACGTTGAGAGTCGTGTTGCGTGTGTTTGCCCGGACTTCGGTCCGTGGTTTTATTTTAGTTTGTATATATATATATATATATATATATATATATATATATATATATATATATATATATATATATATATATATATATATATATATATATGAACTGTGTGTCGAACTCTGTTCGATGAGCCTAGACTTACGTCTGGAGCGTTTACTACTTTTGTATATATATATACTTATATATATGAACTATGTGTCGAACTTTGTTCGATGAGCCTGGATTTTATATCTGGTGTGTTTACTGCTTTAATATATACATATACTTATATATATCAAATGTTATCGGACTTTGTTCGATGAGCCTGAATTTTACATCCGGTGCGTTTATCGCTTATATATATATATATATATATATATATATATATATATATATATATTCTTCTCGCTTGAAGTTTACTTCGTGGCAGTTGATCATTTTTTACAGATTTATTTACATTTCGTGCTGCTTGGAGTTTACTTCGTGGCGGTGGATAGCTTTTACAGCTTTATTTACATTCTCGATCCCCCATGGAGGTGCTTCGTGGTGGTTGATCATGTCTGTATATATATATTTACAGCTTTTATATATATAACTGCTTATTGCTTTCATATAAATTGTGGCATCATGCGAGCCTAGGAATCATGTGATCACATATTCAGTCTACTGAATCTAGATTCGATTCCTGTGATGGACATTTTTAGCTGTAAGCAACTTGTAAATTTATTCACGGTGTCTGGATTTCCTCTGATGGTTTTAATACCCATGAGGAGTTCGACACTGCTTTGCACATTATTTTCTTGAAGATGCTTCGCATCTCGAAAAATAAAAACAATCAAGTTGAACACTTGATAATTAAATGGAAGTATGAAAAGGTCTCAATTAATATTGAGCACGGTTTGAAAAACTTCTTTTACAAAACATCACTTCCATATCTTGTTTAAAACTGAATTTTTATACAAATTCAAACCCTGTGTATATAGGTACGAACGAGGCCTCACACTACTTCCAAATAACAGCACATTGACCCACACACACATTCATATAACAGTTTTTTGAAAAGTGGCGGTCACCGTGGTAACACGGATGTTGGGGGGTGCCTAACACCTTCCCTCCGCATAAGCAAGTCCTCGGACCCTAATGAATCTCGATTTCACAGACCCGTTTAGCAGTGTCACATCACTGGGTCAATGTGCAAACCTTTTCTCAGTTGTGCTGGTACAACCATATAAAAAACTAACTGGAAACTCTTACAGTTAAATCGTCGACATATACATGTCGGACCTTTTCACAACTTGTTTTTTCAAACAAATCTCACCTAACATGAGAACACAAAAAAACAAGAATAGAAAGGGACAAATAAAAATGCCGATGTCGACAGGTGGCGACTCTGCTGGGGACGCCAGTAAGAGGACTTGAGCTACTATTACAAGCTTTTCAAAACTGTTATATGCTTGTGTATGGATGTTGCATTTACATTTGATGAATGTGTACGAATGCATTTTTTTACTGCACTGCAATATATCTATCTGTGATATTAGTGCTTCGCACATGTCATCATTTTTGTAAACGGTGAGACACGTTGTATGTGAATGTATATTGTATGGTTCCTCCACCAGGAGGCTATCCTATCGGTGTTTGATTACTGGACTCATAGGAAGACTAATTCCAACGAGGCTCAGGAAAGGCACCACCCAAATTCGCTCTAGTTGAAAGACCAGATTAACTTTTCGTTGAGTAAATTGCGATGATTTGGGAGCCTTCATGCCAAAAAGCCGCGAGAGTAACCTAAGATAGGTCAGCCTCAGATAAACCAAACGCGGAGGAAAGTCTCTTCATGCTTTCTCATTTCAAAATTACTTGTAAAGTCAATTACTTGTAATTTCATTCCATATTCATCTCCATATAATGAGAAATATGAAGAAATATGTGTATATGCATATTTAAATTCACATGCTATCTTGTATTACAAACAACTAACATTCGTTTTGCAGGATAAAATTCCTAAACCAGATACATCATATAGCATGTAAACATTTATACATTCCCTAAGACTAAACTATACAAGTCTTTCGTAGGGAAACAATCGGACCCATTACCTGGTCAAAGTCCAAAAAGGCCACGAGCCTACAGTCAATTATGTCGTCATCAAACCAGACTGACCTTAATCCCGTTTCTCGCAAAGAATTTGACGGATTAAGTAAACAAATCACATATTTGGCTGTTCTGCTTAAAGAACTATACCAGTCTACTCAAGGTACAAGGATACCCGTACATACTAAATCCTCTACACAAGGAGGAACCCAAGGTTCTGATAAAGTCATTACAGTACCTGATCTTCAGTTTGGTACGACCAACAAAATTCATGATGCCACCCATCTCAAAGAAGATCCATACACCGGTGACATCAGGAAGAAGGTCCTTCAAATGGAAGAAACCCTTCGTTATCTCAAAGGAATTGGAGCACACAGGAGTGTTTCATATACGGATCTTTGTATATTCCCTGGTGTTCATTATCCAGAGAAGTTCAAAACTCCTGACTTCGAAAAGTACGACGGGTTAGGAGATCCTTACACACAATTGAAGGTGTTCATTGGAGAACTTGGATCTTATATAGAGGATGAGAAGCTTATAATGCAGCTGTTCCAGAAGAGTCTGACTGGAGAAGCCCGTTTGTGGTATACCAGATTAGATAACTCAAAGATCTATAGTTGGAAAAAGCTAGCTAACACTTTCGTTACACAATACAACTTCCAGTCTCAGATGGCTCCTGACCAGTATCAGATTACCAAGGTCAAGAAACAGTCCAGTGAGGCTTTCAAAGAGTTTGCTCAAAGGTGGAGGTGCCTTGTTGCTCAAGTTATTTCTTCTATGACAGAGTCAGAAATAGTCATGACCTTCTTAGACATACAAGAAGCTCCTTTCTATGAGAGAGTCATAGCTGGTATTGGTAAACCATTTTTTGAAATGATTAAACACGGGGAGATGGCTGAGATGGGTTTGAAGTCAGGAAATATTTAAGACCTAGCTGCCTTTAAAGCTGTTATTGAGCACATCCAGTCCGGAACTTATGGAAACCACCCTTGGAGGGTCCATAAAAAGAAAGATGAGGATATTTCCTTGATACTACAAGGTCAAAAAGGCAATCAGAATATGCCTATTCAGAGGATAAATTACACTCCTTTTCAAGCTCAGTCTTCAAACCCTCCATTGCCTAAAGGTGGAGAAGTCAAACGCCCTCGAGTGTTCACACCGTTAGGGGACTTACTCGAGAACATTCTCACTCTTCTAACAACTCAGAAGAAAATCACACATCTTCTTCCACCAGTGGGAGGGGTTTCAATGCTGCTCGGAAGTGTGCTTATCATGTCGGGGCACCTGGACATGATACTCAAGATTGTTGGGCCTTGAAACACAAGATCCAAGATTTAATAAACAACGGTAAGATCGTGGTCACCAAACCAGATCAACCTCACGTGAAAGACAACCCTCTTCCTCAACACAAAGAGGAAGAGGTCAACATGATTAATTGGAGCAGTGGATAGAGTTCCAATTTAACGGTGAATCATCCCAGACCATCAAAGACGGTGTTGATAAATGGGATTATGCAAAGTTCCAGTTTGTGATGGAACGAAAGATGAAAGCTCTGTGCAAGCAGATTGAGCAATTGGCAGAACTGGTGACCTATCAGCATTAAGTCACACGCCAATTAGTCAGTCAGGAGCATGCTAGTCTCCTCCCTTTTATTATGAATACTCCCTCGTCACCTTCAAAAAATGAAACACTGGAGGATAAAGTGACGAAAAGAGCAAATGCCAAAGCCCGTCAGGATTTTGCTAATAGAAGGGAATTTAATACCTGGGCCATCCTATGGAGGAGATACTTCAAATGTTGATCAATGAAGGAAGGATCACTTCCCTCCTACCTCTAATTAATCCCCGTTCAAGATGGTTTAATTCTGATGGAGTTTGTTAATATCACTCCCATTCTCGCGGTCACAACACAAAAGAATGTTGGGCACTCTGCCACCTTATTAGAATCTAATTGACAACGGTGTCCTACAACTGGCAGACAACGATACTGTGCTATTTGAGAGTGAGAATACCTGTCCTACTAAATGGAAGGGATTGGTAGCAGTTAGATCCGATGAGGCTGATGAGACTGTCAAACCATTCACAATACAAGCAATTCAACTCAAAGGAGTTGACTATCCTTTGAAAGTGGCTGCTCCAGAGCCAATCAACTTATCATTCAGAACACAATATCCTGTTATCAATTTACAAAAAGTCCCATGGAATTATGGAGAAGCTAAAGGATCTACTTCTCATACAACTGCTACAGTGTCGAAGGAGAATCCACTGTATCTTCCCCAACAGGTGATGAAGCCTGCCATTAAATCAAAGGGGAAAATTCCCATGGAGAAGATTGAAAAATTCCTCCGTACTATGGGTCATAATGAAGCCAAGGTGGTTTTATGCTTGAGAGAAGCTCCACATCAAATATCAATACTGGACTTGGTTTTCACTTCCAAGGATCATAGGAAAATCTTACTAAAGGTTTTGGAAGAAGCCTACTTACCGAAATCAGTGGATGTGGAAAAATTTTAACATCTGGTTGATCACATTTTTAACAACATTGTGATATCTTTCACTGATGATGACATACCGCCCGAAGGGACCGGTCATTGCAAGCCATTATACATTGTGGTTTTGTCCTTCAGATACATGCTAGTTGGAGTCTTGATAGATGGAGGTTCGTCTCTGAATATCTGTCCTTACGCTACATTGGCGAAGCTGAATGTCAATCTCAAATGGATCTGAAGTAGCCATGCAGTTATTAAAGCTTTTGATGGATCTCGCCGGAATTCAGTCAGAGAGCTTAAGCTGCTAATTGAGATTGGTCCCCATACATTCTGTGTATCTTTTCACGTGCTCAAGATAGATTCAGGATACAACCTGCTATTGGGAAGACCGTGGATTCATATGGCTGGGGCCGTCCCCTCCACTCTTCATCAGCAACTTAAATACATTATCAACAATAGCCTAGTCACAGTCAACGCTGAGCCAGAATGTCCTCAGCATGGTGATATTCCACTCAATAATGTCAATTCTGATGTTGAACCGGTCAGTTTTCATGCCTTGAAAGTGAGCAACACTCAATACCATTCCATTGGGATGCCATTTCTTATACCCAAGATTTCTGTCGAAGTGATGGCAGCTACTCAAGAAATGATGTCATTGGGACACCAGCCTTGCCAAGGGTTGGGTAAAAGTCATCAGGGCATTAAGCACCTGATTCAAGTGTCCAGTCAAACTGAGACAGCCGGATTAGGCTATTCTGCCAGTTCCAGTCATAGGAATCCACATAAACATAAGCAGATTCCTCTAGCTTCAGTTACACGATAATTATCTCCACTTGTAAATCCAGAGTCGACACAATCTCCGGTAAAGGTGCCAGCCAACGTAATGGCTATGTTATTTCCCAAACCAATACCGGTAAAGGAGAAAGAAGTCTTTGTTCCAGATCCCAAGGTGGAAGAAGAGGAACGAAGAATGAAATAAGACATTGTCAGAATGATGTCAGGCATACGTATCATTGTCCATGATGAGCATACAAATAGATACACCCCAGACGATGATTGCCCAGACATAATGGTCATTATTTGGGAGAAGGAGGACGATGACAACCCCTCCATCACTGCAATCCACCTGGACTTTGCCCTCGACAATTGGAGCAACAATCCTTGTATTGGTCGACAAGGGTAAAATAGGCAGGACTTCTTTCTGCCCTGTAGATAATCATAACTGCTTTCTTTTCTATATGGTATTAGCAGTTGTTTTCTCAGTACATGCTAACACTTTTTATGATTAATCAGTTTCATATATATTAAGTGAAAGCATATTTTATTTCAGGACTCTGAATTTAGATGTGCCTGTACTTGCTGATAAGATGCCTCTTCTCCACAAGGATTGTAACTTTGATGAAAAGTTGGACTCAGACTTGATGAAAATACAAGAGGACATTGAGGTGCCTCAGGAGATCAAAGAATGGGTTGAAGATAAACCTAAACCCAACCTTGATCAAACCACCTCCATCAATCTCAGAACCTTAGAAAGTCCTAAGTTAATCCAGATTGGTTCAGACCTCTCTCCAAACCAAAGGAATGACATGGTTACGCTACTAACCCAATTCCAGGATGTGTTTGCATGGTCTCATGAAGACATGGTGGGTTTGTCCACTGACATTGTCCTGCATCGCCTTCCCATTAAAGAGGGATTCGAGCCAGTTAAACAGAAGCTCAGACGATTGAAACCTAAGTGGAGTTTAAAGGTGAAAGAAGAAATTATGAAACAATTTTAAGCTGGTATTATCATAGTGTCCACATATCCTGAATGAATATCCAACATCGTTCTCGTACCTTAACCTGGTGGAAAGGTATGAGTTTGCATGGATTATCAGGATCTGAACAAAGCTTGCCTTAAGGATAGCTTTCCCATGCCATTTATCCACATTCTCATTTACAATACTACTCAATATGGCATATACTCCTTTGCTGATTGCTTTGCGGGGTACCACCAGATCATGGTTGCTGAGGAAGATCGTGAGAAAACTGCTTTCATCACACCTTGGGAAACTTTTTGTTATAGACGGTTGTCTTTCGGCCTCATCAATGTCGGAGCTACCTATCAGCGAGCTATGATGGCTCTTTTCCACAACTTAATGCACAAAGAAATAGAGATCTATGTGGATGACATCATTGTCAAGTTCCGAAGGGAGGAAGACCACTTAGACCATCTCAAAAAGCTTTTTAACAGGTTGCGTAAATACAACTTGATGTTGAATCCAGCCAAGTGTACCTTTGGCATTAAATCAGGCAAGTTGCTAGGATTCCTAGTCAGCCACAAAGGGATTGAGTTGGATCCCACCAAAATCCAAGCCATCACAGAAATGCCTATTCCTCAGATAGAGAAGGAAATACGGGGATTTTTCGGAAGAATCAACTTTATTAGCAGATTCATTTCTCAACTCATAACAATCTATGAGCCTATCTTCAAGTTGTTAAGGAAGAACTCCTCCATGAAGTGGAATGATGAGTGCCAGAAGGCCTTCCTTACAATCAGAGAACAGCTAGTCAAAGCTCCCTGTCGACGTCGGGATTTTTATTTGTCCCTTTTCTGTTTCTTTTTCTTTTGTGTTCTCATTTTAGGTGAGATTTGTTTGAAATAACAAGCGAAAAAGGTCTAACATGCATATATCGACGATTGGACTATAAGAGTTGCCAGTTAGTTTTTTAACTGGTTGTACCAACACAACTGAGAAAAGGTTTGCACATTGACCCAGTGATGTAACACTGCTAAACAGGTCTGTGAAACCGAGATGCGTTTGGGTCCGGGGACTTGCTTATGCGGAGGGAAGGTGTTAGGCACCCCCCGACATCCGTGTTGCCATGGTAACCGCCACTTTTCAGGAAAGTGTTATATGAATATGTATGTGTGTGGGTCAATGTGCTGTTATTTGGAAGTAGTGCGAGGCCTCGTTCGCACCTATATACACAGGGTTTGAATTTATATAAAAATTCAGTTTTAAACAAGATATAGCAGTGAAGTTTTATAAAAGAGATTTTTCAAACCCTGATGCTCAATCGTAATTGAGATATTTTACACTTCCATTTTATTAAATGTTCAGCTTGATTGCTTTTATTTTTGAGATGCGAATCATCTTCGAGCAAATAATGTACAAAGCAATGCCGAACTCCTCATGGGCATGAAAACCATCTGAGGAAATCCCAACAACGTGAATAATTTACAAGCTACTTACAGTTAAAAATGTCCATCACGGGAACCGAATCTAGATTCAGTGGACTGAATTTGTGATCATATGATTTCTAGGCTCACATGATGCCATAATTGATATGAACGCAGTAAGCAGTTATATATATAAAAACTGTAAATATATATATATATATATATATATATATATATATATATATATATGACATGATCAACCACCACGAAGCACCTCCATGGGGGATCAAAAACGTAAATAAAGCTGTAAAAGCGATCAACCGCCATGGTGCGTTTACCTGCTTATATATATATATATATATATATATATATATATATATATATATATAAAAGCAATTAAATGCTCCAGACATAAGTCTAGGCTCATCGAACAGAGTTCGGCACACAGTTCATATGTACAAAAGAAATTAAACACTCTAGACATAAGTCTAGGCTCAATCGAGGGATAAGTCGATAATGTTAGTCCATATATATATATATATATATATATATATATACAAACTAAAATGAAACCACAGACCGAAGTCCTGGTATACACACGCAACACGACTCTCAACGTGAAGAATGGTGTGTACAAAGATGAAGAGAAAGGCTTTAAAGTATGTAAGAAGGCTTACAGTGGACTACTAAAGAAGACTTCAATAGCTTTAAGTGGATGAACACTCGGCTCCCGCCGGTAAAAAGTAGTTATATATGAGCTTACAAGTATTAAAAATGAGAAATCACTCAGTTTGGGGTGTGTACAGAGCAAATTAGATAGGGCTTTCTCGCCTTTTTTCTTACAAAATGGCCACCCCAAGTCCTCTATTTATAGAGGGGGGAGCCGCAGGTGTACCTAAGGCTAGCCACAGATGTACATGCGGCTGGCCGGGGTGCCCTGGGCTCCGCGGGTCCTGCTGTCTCGAAGTACGTACACTCATGCAATGTGATGTCCGTTCGAACTTTCAGAACTTCAATCTGGGCATCTGACTGAGGTGTATAAGACATATTTAAGACCACCGTTGTCGAGAGTTACGCAATAACATGGGATTAGAGGTTGTATGAAGTCAGGAAGATAGGACCATGCCCTCCGGTCTTCAAGCTTCAAATTCTATCTGTTACCCTGCGTAATAGTAACTCGAAATTGGACCTCCTTGGTTCTTATGGGACATTGTTGTGTAGAAATGTTTGTCTAAAATGTTAAGACGGTGCAATATGGCGTCAAGGTGGCAAGATGACGACTTTGCCCCTCACTGGGACTATCTCCAGCTTGGGCTTATAAAGTAGACGTTACTCAGGGTTATCTCTGAGATTGGACTGCTACAAATGTTTAAGGTCCTCAGTGTCATCTCTAAGGTGTGCATGTCTTCCCGGTGTTATCTTTGGGTCTCGGTGTGAGTGCCTCAGTGTGAATGCCGAGGTTAAAGCTGATTGGATGCATTTGAAATAAGCATTTTCGGGGTTATCTCCGGAACTGCAGTTACACTCCTTGGGGTTATCTCCAAGGTTAGCGCTACTATTCCCAGTGTCGGGACTGAGACTGAATATCTCGGGGTTATCTCCGGGATGAATCGGCCTTCTCCAGTGGAATTTTTGGTATTGGAACTACATGCCTCGGGGTTATCTCCGAGGTTGGAACTGATACTCCAGGTGTGTGTTCCGGGGTTGAGACTAAATTTCTGGTCGTATCCGGACGGAATATGAGTTGTCTTCTAGGGTTATCTCTGAAAGACAAATATGCCCTCCTGCAATGTCAGTAATAGGTGTGCAAAAAATTTTGAGTGTCTACAGATGCCCCTCTTTATCATATTCATGCAATGCAATGGCATAGATAGGATAAAGAATCCTAGACACTTGAAATGCCACAAGATAAACATGATGTCATGTGTAGCAACATGATGCAAATGTATGATGCATATGGATTGTTTTCCCACATGCTGGGGATGATTATCGGCTCCCTGTTGCTTCTACCGGGGATGGCAATGATGATAAGCTTGGATGTGTGATCCAAATCTCTTAGGATGTTGACGTTGGGGCTATCACCAAAGTCCTTAATCCTTGATATCAACTTTATTCTAAAGATGTGCCTCTCGTGTACAAGAGATCTGTGGGGATAAAGCTTTGTTTGTTTGAGGATGTGTATAACATATTCCATCATCGATCTTCCCCGATGATGTTGATCTTTCCTGGTTTGTATCGCCAGGACATATCAATGTTTTGTTGGATTTACTGCCAACAGTATGTGTTGTCAGGGCTGCCTAACCTTCGCTGACATGTACGTCACAAGATAAGACCCTTGTTGGGCAGACTGTCAAGGCTGCTTGACCTTCGCTGACGTGTGAACCAACAGATTAACTCCCTGCTGGGGATAAATGCCAAGGCTGCTTGACCTTTGTTGATGTGTGTCAACTGATACAATCATCGGATGGCTTTCGATGCTCGTTGAGTTTACTTGCCAATGGTTAAACTGACGTCAAGGTTGCTTGACCTTCGTTGACATGTGCATCAATGGATACAAATGCATGATACCCCCGTCGGGGATATGCACTTTGACATATGAAAACGCGTGATGCCCCCACCGGGGATATGCACTTCGACATATGAAAATATGTGATTCCCCTGCCGGGGATACTTGAGAATGTGTGCTGCCCCCGCCAAGGATACGTACTGCAGAATGCGTGATGCCCATGCTGTGGATCTGATTGAACACAAGGGAAATGACCCTAAATTGGGAGCATTGGACCTGCGTAAGGTATTGCCGAGTGTGATCTGCAACTACTGAGATCATCGGTATAGTAAACCCTGTGTTTGGGCTAATACGTTTGAATGATATGAAAATCACAGTCAGGCCCATAAAAACTAGGATTTTAGGCTACTCCGCTCAATCGCGTAGCATTTTTATCTCTGATTTGGCCTTTTCAGCTTGTGAAAACTACTTTGCAACTTGAATTGGACCGATCCGAAGGGGTGGGACCCAGGTAAGGGTGCTGCAGGTACACCTGCAGCAGACGCAGGTGGAACTGCGGCCCTGTAGCCAGTCGTGGGGCTATTAAGGCTGCAAGTTTGCCTTTTTAAGTCATTTTCAAGCTTCACCGCAAAGGAAATCTGAGAGTTTTTCTTCAGATCTGCTGAGTTCGGGCGACTTTCTACAAATTCTATCACCATACAAGTGTTCTACACTATCTTGGTAACGTATGCATGTCTTTTTTTCCAGTTTTTATTCGTTGGAAAATGACTTTTTATATGAAATGCATCTAGACACATAGTAGTGAATATGCATGCTCAAATGACTTGATAAAAAATATTCAACCTAGTAAATGTTAGCATTAAACCATGCTGAACATAATAATATGAAAAAATTTAACTTTTGAAATAGTCAAATTGGCATCTTTTTCTGCTATTTCTTATCATATTTGAGGATAAATGAGCAAAGGTGGTAAAGCAAAGTAATCCTGGTAATTAGGCTACCCTTATAGATTGATGACTGTGACATTTAAATGCATATAGTATGTATATGACTGTGGGCAGATGTGCTACTAAATGGCCACCTAGTCATGCTTATGTGCATGTTGATAGTCCTATTTATAGAGGAAACTATGGCAAAAATTTTTAAAATATAGGCATTGAGTAGTCATGTATTTTTAACTCTAGTGTAAATGTATGTTAAAGTAATGCATGCATGCATGTAGTCATAAAATGCATTTTGAAAAAAAAGCTCCAGGTTTCAGAATTACCACACCCTTTCTTAGGTGATTTGGAGACTTGTTGTGCAGATATTATGTATCTGGATCAGCCGAGTAGTTCCCACATGACCACTTCTGGTTTGCGGAGGAGGGCTTTTGAATGCCTCGACTCCGTTCAGTTAGACAGCTTCGTCATCTGGTGGAGGCGGTGATACATCTAGTCCGGGTTGATGTGCCGGATGTCGAGGATGAGGAGGAGGATGTTCCATTTGCGAACCATGCTCTGGATGCACATGTTCCCCATAGGGACCTCCCGAGTATTCAGGTGGCAAACCTAGAGCTTCTGGGTAACTTGAGTTGACATCCCTTGATGTACTTGCACGCCAACGAGATATCAAGTTAAATCTTAATCTTCCTTCTTTCCTATTGATGAGGAGTAAAGGATTTTGATGTCGATCTGTATTTTATGTAGGTTCCCAACTTTACACGGCCTCGAGGGAACTGGTTCAGTATTCACTCTATGTACCAGGCTCTACATCTTGACTATAGAGCGATTGTGCATGACTGGGGATTTGGGGCATTCTTCTCCATCCTTCCCCGCCGCTGTCCCTGGGGTTACCTTAGGGCATTGTCTGAGCGCTGGTTTCACCAAACTCAGTCTCTCTATTTGCTAGACTATGAGGTGATGATGACGCTGATGGAGTGGCAGTTTATCACAGGTTTGGAGTTTAGAGGGGCTCCAGTGCCTTGCACGGCAGATATTACCCCGACTGCCGTCAGATCCTTGTTAAGAGTTCCGGCAGAGGCGCTCAAGGGCAGGACTGTCCGTACGGGTCCTTTGAGCGTAGATGCTATGAGTGGGATGTTGAATGAGCCCATACCACCTAACGTCAGAGTCAAGGATCACATTCTTCGGCAATTGTTCCTAATGATCATTAGCGGCTGCTTCATAGAAGATAACTCTTTTACGGTGTTGTTCGCTTTAATCAGCGCCACGAGACATGTGGACCATATTGGAGAGTATGATTGGGGTTCCAACACCTTTGCCTATTTTTTCAGGGGCATGCGTATGCGTTCGCAAGGGTTGACCGAGGCTTGGTTAGGATTTTACCCATTTCTGCTGGTGAGTATTTCTCTTATAATTTACCATGTACATGTTAAGAGTGTTAACTGACAGTAGATGTTTCCCTTTGTGTTGGCAGTTTTGGGCCTATGAGAGGCTTCTATGTTTACGTCCTGTGAGCGTATTAGGGTTGGATACCTATCCACGAGGATGACGATGGCATCATTCCATACTGGCGGAGGTCCCTATAGCTGAGGGTTTCACTCATTGTTGCCTACAGTTGGAGTTATTGACAGCTGATGTCATCACACGGATTCCTTATTCTAGGGAGCATTTGGCCATTGGATTTGAGGATGGGTACCCGACTGGCGTCGAGCATGTGATTTCCACCCGTAGGGTTCCTCTCTTCACAGATGGAGAATGGGAGCTCTATTTAGGAGAGCGTGCTATTAGGAGCATCACATGAGAGATCCGTATATCGATCTTACCTTTTGCTAGGCATTATTGGCCGGTTTTACACTCACCCGTCATTGATATCCCATTGCTGAGTGTTGACAGTTTTGCATTGTCAGAGGGTCCTCGCACTCAGGATGTATTCCAGCATTAGTGAATCCCTCGTACCATTGGAGCCCAGACCCGCGCCACTCAGTTCATGAGGGATATGGTTCCAGGATCCGTGATGATGACGGATTAGCTAGCCTGTGTCTGAGATCCGACTCATGTGACATAGATTGACAGCTTGACCCAGAGACTGGACTGGGCACATTTCTTTATCCGGCATTTGGGCAGAGATCCGGCAGAGGCAGATTCTGTTAGAGTTTATGCCCTTGAGGCCAACTATTTGATATAATTGTTTAACATTTTGATATTATATTTGATTGAATAAATGAATGATTTTATTATGGTTTTATTTACTGCGTTATATAAATGTTAACATAATAAAAGTCCTTAGAATAGTGATACAAATTATATAGCTTCAAGTAAGTGACTTGAACATGAGATTATATAATTACAATTAGTATCATTGCTCTTAAATGTCCCTAGTCGAGTATCATTGTTAATGGGACAACAATGACACATTGAGACTAGTATGTGAATTGACTGATGACCAAATCTCATTGTTCACAAATATATGAGATATTGAGTCAATGCATAGGTACATGTTAGAGAACGATGTACCAGACAGACCCACCATGAGAATTCTATGTGGAGCATTATGCGAAGTGTCATTAGCAATTCTCATAGTGACAATGATGTAATGATCCTCCGACCTGAAATCACTATATTACTACACATGAATTTATGTACTTTGTTATCATCAAAGGTCACCTTTAATAGGGTGGACTATAAAGGAGATTATTGAGTACATCATGAATCGTATGAGGAATATGAATGATCTAGATAGAATTTAACCCTCCTATATAATAGAGGTGATATCCATAGGCCTCTTGATTGAGTAGGACTATGAAATGC
Organism: Panax notoginseng; assembly: GCA_016801055.1. Lineage (NCBI taxonomy): Eukaryota > Viridiplantae > Streptophyta > Magnoliopsida > Apiales > Araliaceae > Panax > Panax notoginseng. The sequence goes on from CM029019.1 coordinate 167,662,519, forward strand.
ATGGCCATGCTCAGATAGTGATTTGTTTCATATAGTCTACTCATTGATCAAGAAAACTCAGATTAAATTATGAAGAGTATGACACATTCCATGACTCGAGTTTAATCTAGGATGTCAAGGTTATAAGGATTAAATTACATTGAAACATTGGTCACAAAATAGTTGCATCGAATCATCGATCTTATTTTTACTTGGGTAGTAGTGAGGCATTACTAGATGCCGCTCACTATTTATAATTTTATAATATAATTTTAAAATTATTGTCAATGTAATAATAACCTATAGGGTCACACACATAGAACGTAATTAAAAGGAAATTAATTTAAATTGTAAAGATTTAAATGTCAATTTGATTGATAATATTTAAATTACGAATTTAAATTAATAGGATAATTTATATATAGGTATATTAATTAAGTAAGACTTAATTAAGATATATATATATATATATATATATATATCGGGTTTTAAAAGGGTTTTTCATTCATCCCTTTTTAACCGCTCTATATATGATATGTAGCAGCCATTTTAGGGTTAATGATCATAACCTCACAAACCCTAGCCGCTCTTAGAGAGAGACTAGAGAAAAGTTCGAAAATCATGTTCCTTTGGTGGCTAGTATCGCAGCTCCCTTTATTGCAGAATCGTGTGACGGTTCGCGTGCATTCGTGTGGATACCATAGAGACGTAGTTTCATGAGGGATTGCATTGGGGATTCGAAGCGTTTTAGAGGCTTTTTCATAATCGATATAATCTCTTAAACACTGAATTATTGTCTGTTTCGCATGGATCCTGTTTTAGGGTTTCAGATTTGGCTTTATATTTTTTATTTTCCGCTGCATTTTTATGCCGAAATCCCTACAGATTCGTTTGATCCTTCCAGCGCAGGAGCTGGCCCCTCAGATGACCCATTTGGCTTTGCTGGTGCAGATCCTCCCTTGTATAGGCCTGACATCCCTGTTGATAGAGATCCAGTGACTCAAGAGGAGTAACATCAGGAGGACAGGATTGGTGATGTAGATATGAACACCATTGTCTTCTTCTGATGTGTATTCTCGTTATCTCTTTTGGTAGGACTCTTGTTAGATATTGGGTGGCTGTGCCCCATTCTCGCTATATCTTTTGATAGGCCTCTGTTAGTAGTAGGGCATATGTGCCCCATTTCCCTGTATTTTTAGCTGTACAGAGATGATGTATATAGATGATGATGTATTTAGGAATATATGTATTATCTTCTTTTACCTACATCATAGTGCCATCTATTATCTGTTATGCATGTATCATGCTATGCATATGTATGTATGTCCAGAGATATTCAGCATTGAACCCTGGATGATATTATGATACGGCCCACACAGATGTCTTCTTCGACAGTCAGTCGCATAGATCACACCCCGCCATTATTGGTGGCATCCCATCTGAGACACTGGTATGATAGTAAGTCACCCCTAGATAGGTTGACCGTAGATCAGCTGTTGCAGTATACCATGACCCTTTTGATGTTTCAGGTTCCCGCAGGATTTGTGGAGGGCATGCTGGAGCACTGGATACTGGAGATGCAGATTTTTCGGGTTGGGACCCAGGAGTTGACTCCGACTTTGGAGGAGTATGCATATTTGATGATGCTGCCACTTGACAGACCTTGTATGCATATAGCCATTGGTGACATGAGTCGACAATTTATAACTCTCACCTGGCTGAGGCGGAGAGTTGTACAGGATGAGATCACATCCGACCACGTGATATCCCAGCATTTTCTAATTAACAAATTTGGCTATGAGGACAGCTATGTTCGGTATTCTGGGGATTTCACCATACCAGAGGATCAGTGGCATTTGACCAGGATAGATGTATTGCTGCTGTGCGTATTATCATACGTGTACATGCCACGATACATGGATGAGTTGGACATCGGCGTTATTATGGCAGTGAGAGCTCTCAGGGAAAGTCGTACCATTATTCTGATGATTATGGCAGAGACACTGAGGTCGGTCATGTTCTACAACACTTATCCTTCAGGGGTATTCATAGGCAGTACAGTCATGTTGTACGTGTGGTTTATGTCACATTTGAGACCGATTGGCACATTCAGATGACATGGGTATTGTTTCACCCATGAGATAGCTATGTCATATTCCTTCTAGCCTACGGAGTGTACAGATCCTGCATCTTGGTCCGTTTTCCTGGCTGGGATTGGAGATCCATTTGCTATCTTGTTGTATACAGGGCTTAGTTCGCCCTACAGTTTCATTACTCATGCTTCGGGAATGGATTATCTCCCTCTGACTAGTTTGAGGGGCATGACTACCTACCACCCACTGGTCGTGATGTCGCAGTTTGACCAGTTCCAGGATTTCCATCCTTTTAATGGGTCGTTAGGTCAGCGCTTAGCTTCTCGCCACTTGTTAGCAGAGGACCGATCCCGGGTGTATGCTTGTTGGGATCAACGTGAGATAGCTGCTTTTTCTGTTAGCCATCGGGGTTGTTCGCCAGAGTATTCTATGTGGATGGAGAGAGAGACTTCATCGGCTGCAGCAGTATCCATAATGCCGGGTAGTGATTCAGATGATGGGGAGCCTATGAAGGACATTGATTCCCGCATCGAGGAGGAGCCATTTACTGGGTTGCCAACAGCTCTCTTGGATTCTCCCAGTACTAGCACTATCGTGATCAAGCATTCAGCACAGTACTTGGAGCAGAGTCTTCATCTGATGACCTTTGAGAGGGATCAGGCTAGAGCCCTGATGTTGACATCCCTTGATGGGAGAGACGCAACTCTATTAGAGAGAGACGAGGCATTAGCCCGTAGAGATGCCACTGTTGTTGAGTGGGATGAGGCCAGATCGGACAGAGATGCAGTGATCGTTGAGCGGGATGCTGCCCTATCTGTTAGGGATGTAGCCATTGTAGACAGTACTTCAGTGAGATCCCTGACCATTGGTATGCTTACCGAGATGAGTGCATATATAGATGAGCATCGTGTCACCATGCAGATGGCATCGAACTTGTTGGCTCATGTGGATATCCTTGTACAGGAGACAACAGTGTTACCTCCTCCTTCGGATAGAGATGCTATATTAGATCTGCTAGCCCGCATGCATACTGATCTGTAGATAGCCTTGTATTTTCCTGCACAGACTAGCTTAGCCATTTTGTCATGTACAGTTTACATTGTGTATATCAAACAGTATTATATATAGCAGGGAAATATATTTTTGATCACTTCCCTTTTAGATATGCCTGAATACTTGCTTGATATTTACCTGCTTTTTTAGGGCTTGTGATCTTGATGTATTCTAAATTCCTAATTGCTAGATGGACATTGAGTTGTCTCTGGATAGTTCAAAATGGATCATTGATCTCTGTGCATCCCTACCATCTTTGGTGTCTTGGGACTAGTTTCTATATGGAAATGTGGAGATGAGTGTGACTTTCCTCTCTGAGGTTGACCGCACCACAGATGGTCGCTAGTACTCCTATTTTGGAGAAGCCCAGTTATTTCCATCTCTTATGGATTGGTATTGCTCTTCAAGGTACAACAACAGCTTAGATGGTCGCCGAGTCTCCCGTTTACATGGGGAGGTCAGGTAATTTCATCCCTTTGGTTTGAAGCCAATGAAATGTGGTAGATTAAAGTTTGATCCCAGTACCATTGACAAGTGTTTGTGTTTTTGTAGGGGGTTTGACCGAACCATAAATGGCTGCCTATGTACTTCTATTGAAGAGCAGATCAGGTCTGCGTAGTTTAAACCTGGTGTAAGAGGTTCAACGCTGTTTATGGCAGAAAGGGTGTAAGAATATTTTTGTTGTTTTTGCTTTTGTAAGGAGAAGGGTGTAGAAATATTTTTGTTGTTTTTGTTTTATTGCGACCGAGCCATATAAAATGGTTGCCTACATACTCCCGTGTATCAAGGAGATCAGGTCGACGTAGTTCGCCCCTCAAGACGATTTGTAGCCAACAAAAAGTTTGATCCTATGTGGAGGATAAACTGCGAGGGGGGGTTGGGGGAAAGAAAGTTTAATCCTAAGTTCAGGATAAACTACAGGTGTAAAAAGTTTGATCCCATGTTTGGGGACAAACTGCAAGTGTGAAAGGTTCAATCCCTAGTGGGATAATCGAAATTGAGTAGGGTTAAAAAATCGATTGGAGATGAGAGATCTAACGATCTGAAAACTAGGCTGCTGGCTTGAAAAGTGTGTTTCCCTGAGGGGCGCAAAGTTAAAAAAGAGTTGTATGTAGTGAAGGGTTAAAGAACCGAAATGACTGGTGATCTGATGATCCAACACCAGGATGTTTGCTTGATGCTAACTTCAGACATAGTACCATTTCACGATGTCCGAGTTAATGAGTTGCAAAAATTCATCACTGTCCATTTCCTGCAATCTGAGAGCACCTCCTGTCAATACCTCCTTGACAATAAACGGGCCTTCCCAGTTAGGGGCAAATTTTCCCTTAGACTGATCTTGGTTGTCGATGATCTTCTTCAAAACCAAGTCATGTTGTTTAAACTGCCATAGCCGGACTTTTCTGTTATAGGATCGGGCAATCCTTTGTTGATATAACTGACCATGGAAGATAGCCGCGATTTGCCTTTCGTCTATTAGAGATAATTGGTGATACCAGTCTTGTACCCATTGGTCTTCATCCAGCTGAGCGTCTATCAACACTCGGAGGGATTCCATTTCCTCTTCTACGGGTAGCACAGCTTCCATCTCGTAGGTTAATGCATAGGGGGTTGCCCCAGTTGAAGTGCGCATTGATGTCCTATAGGCTAACAGAGTAAAAGGCAATAAGTCAGGCCAGCCTTTGTGGTTGGCGGACATCTTTTGCATGATCTTCTTGATGTTTTTGTTAGCCGCTTCAACAGCACCATTCATCTTTGAACGGTAATGATGGAGTTAAGATGTTTGATGTGGAATTTGCTGCATAACTCTTCCATCATTTTGTTGTTGAGGTTCTTAGCATTGTCTGATACAATTACCTCTAGTTGTCCATATCGACAAATGACATTATTTCTGATGAAAGCAATGATGAATTCTTTGGTAACCCTTGGGAAGGAGGCTGCTACTACCCACTTGGTAAAGTAGTCGATCATGGTGAAGATAAAGCGATGGCCATTACTGTCTTTGGACTTGATGGGCCCGATCACGTCAATTCCCCACATTGAGAAGGGCCAAGGTGAACTCATATTGTGGAGCTCCCTCAGGCGTGGATAGCATTCCTATGAATTTGACACTAATAACATCTCCTGATGTGGTCATTGCAATCAACTTTAAGAGAGAGTCAGTAATGTTCCGTTCTGAGGATCTTCTTTACAAGTAAAAGGTCGCTCATGTGTGGGCCACATACTCCACCATGGACCTCATCCATGAGCCTTTGAGCTTGGTCCTTACCTAGACATCCAAGGAGACCTAATCCTACATCTCTTTTGTAGAGTGCATCTCTGCTCAGGTAAAATTTCATAGCAAGTTGATGAATCCGCCTTTTTTCAGTTATGCTCGCCTCAGCGGGTGTAGATCCATCTCACAAGTACTCCTTGACATACTGATACCAAGGTTATTGGATGGGAGGTAGCTCATCCGATACTTCTCCAATATAGTTCCCATAGGCTGGCGCTTTTTACAGGGCAAATGTGACGCTTGTCACGTGTTCCTTGTCAGGTATGTAAATCAAGGAGGCCAAAGTTGCTAGCGCGTCTGCGAAATCATTCCTATTATGAGGAATGTGTAGAAAGGAGATCTCTTCGAACTCCGAAGCCATCTGTAAAACTTGCCGATGGTAAGGCAGCAAATTGTTTGACTACCAACTCTGAATCCCTAAAGACAGTTAACCGCTTGATGCCCATTGAACATGCAAGTTTTAGCCCCATGATACAGCCTTTATACTCAGTTGTGTTGTTGGTGCTGACAAACTGCAATTTGAAGGCAACGGGATACTGCTCCCTCGTACCGGATACTAGAACTGCTCCAGCTCCAGAACCTTCCATATTAACAACTCCATCAAAATACATGTTCCATTTTTGGCATGTATCGTGTTGATGGTGTTACTGAATTGCCATTACCCCTTCATCGGGGAAGTATGTTTCCAAGGGTTTGAAATCCCCTGAAGGTGCGGCGGCTAGTTGATCCGCGATTCCTTGACCTTTAATGGACTTCTACGTCACGTAAATAATGTCGAATTATTGCAGAATCAACTGCCATTTGGGCAGCAGACAATTCAGTATGGGCTTGCTGAATATATACTTGAGAGGATACACACGGAATATGAGATGGGTTGTGTGACCATGGAGGTAATGATGTAGCCTCATGACAGCCCATGTTAAAGCACAACAAGTCTTCTCAATCAGAGTGTACTTGTGTTCACTGTTGCTGAATCTTTTGTTGAGGTAATAGATAGCTCATTCTCGGTCCCTATCGTCTTTCTGACCTAGCATGCAGCCCATGACATTGTCACTTATGGACAGGTACATGAACAGGAGAACATCATCCCTGGGTGGTACCAAGACAGGAGCTTTGACTAGCTGCTCTTTGATTGCAAGGAAGGCCTTCTGGCACTCATCATTCTATTTCATGGAGGAGTTCTTCCTAAACAGCTTGAAGATAGGCTCACAGGTTGCTGTGAGTTGAGAAATAAACCTACTAATGAAGTTAACTCTTCCCAAAAATCCCTGTATTTCCTTCTCTGTTTGAGGAATGGGCATTTCTGTAATGGCTTGGATTTTGGTGGGATCCAGCTCAATCCCTTTGTGGCTGACTAGGAATCCTAGCAACTTGCCTGATTTAACCCCAAAGGCGCACTTGGTTGGATTCAACTTCAAGTTGTACTTACGCAACCTATTGAAGAGCATTCTGAGATGGCCTAAATGGTCTTGCTCCCTTCGGGACTTGACAATAATGTCATCCACGTAGATCTCTTTCTCTTTATGCATTAAGTCGTGGAAAAGAGCCATCATAGCTCGCTGATATGTGGCTCCGACATTAATGAGGCCGAAAGACAACCGTCTATAGCAAAAGGTTCCCCAAGGCATGATGAAAGCAGTTTCCTCACGATCCTCTTCAGCAACCACAATCTGATGGTACCCCGCAAAGCAATCGGCGAAGGAGTACATGCCGTATTGAGCAGTATTGTCAATGAGAATGTGGATAAATGGCACGGGAAAGCTATCTTTAAGGCAAGCTTTATTCAGATCCCGATAATCCACGCAAACTCGCACCTTTCCTCTAGGCTTAGGCACGAGAACGACGTTGGATATCCATTCAGGATATGTGGACACCATGATAATACCAGCTTGAAATTATTTCATAATTTCTTCTTTCACCTTTCAACTCTACTCAGGTTTCAATTGCCTGAGTTTCTGCTTAACTGGCTTGAATCCCTCTTTAATGGGAAGGTGATGAAGGACAATATCAGTGGACAAACCCACCATGTCTTCATGAGACCATGAAAACACATCCTAGAATTGTGTTAGTAGTGAAACCATGTCATTCCTCTAGTTTGGGGTAAGGTCTAAACCAATCTGGATTAACTTAGGGCTTTCTAAGGTTCCGAGATTGAAGGAGGTGGTTTGATCAAGGTTGGGTTTGGTTTGTCTTTAACCTATTCTTTGATCTCTTGAGGCACCTCAATGTCCCCTTATATTTCCATCAAGTCTGAGTCCAACTTTTCATCAAAGTTATAATCTTTGTGGAGAAGAGGCATCTTATCAGCAAGTACAGACACATCTAAGTTCAGAGTCCTGAAACAAAATATGCTTTCACTTAATATATATGAAACTGTTTAATCATACAAAGTGTTAGCATGTACGGACAAAATAACTGCTAATACTGTACAGAAAAGTAAGCAGTTATGATATCTACAGGGCAGAAAGAAGTCCTGCCCATTTTACCCTTGTCGACCAATGAAAGGAGTGCTGCTCCAATTGACAAGGATGAAGTCCGGGTGGACTGCAGTGATGGAGGGGCTGTCATCGTCATCCTTTTCCCGAATGATGACCATTAAGTCTGAGAAATCATCGTCTGAGGTGTATCTATTTGTATGTTCATTATGGAGAATGATGCGTATGCCTGACATCATTCGGACGATGTCTTGTTTAATTCTTCATTCCTCTTGTTTGACCTTGGGATCTCGAACAAAGACTTCCTTCTCCTTTACCAGTATCAATTTGGGAAATAACATAGCCATTACGTTGGCTGGCACATTTGCCGGAGCTTGTGTGGACTCTGGATTTACAGGTGGAGATCGTCGTGTGGCTAAAACTGAAGGAATCTGCTTATGCTTATGTGGAGTCCTGTGACTGGAACTGGCAGAACAGCCTAGTCCAGCTGTCCCAGTTTGTCTGGCCACTTGAATCGGGTGCTTAATACCCTGATAACTTTTACCCAGCCCTTGTCCCGACTGGTGTCCTAATGACATCATTTCTTGAGTAGCTGCCATCACTTCGACAGAAATCTTGGGTACAGGAAATGGCGTCCCAATGGAATGGTATTGAGTGTTGCTCACTTCCAAGGTATGAAAACTGACCGGCTCAACATCTGAATTGACATTGATGAGTGGTATGTTACCATGTTGAGGACATTCCGGTCCAGCGTTGACTGTGACTAGGCTATTGTTTATAATGTATTTAAGTTGTTGATGAAGAGTGGAAGGGATTGCCCCAGCCATGTGAATCCACGGTCTCCCCAGAAGCAGGTTGTATCCTGTATCTATTTTGAACACAAGAAAAGATACACAGAATGTATGGGGACCAATCTCAATTGGTAGCTCAATCTCTCCGACTAAATTCTGGCGGGATCCATCAAAAGCTTTAATAATCGTATGGCTGCTTCTGATCCGCTTAAGATTGACATTCATCTTCAACAACGTAGCGTAAGGACAGATATTCAGAGACGATCCTCCATCTACCAATACTCCAGCTAGCATGTATCCGGAGGATAAAATCGCAATATGTAACAGCTTACAATGACCGGTCCCTTCGGGCGGTATGTCATCATCAGTGAAAGATATCACATTGTTGTTGAAAATGTGATCAACCAGATGTTGAAATTTTCCCACATTCACTGATTTCAGCAAGTATGCTTCCAAAACCTTCAGTAGAATCTTCCTGTGATCCTCAAAAGAGAAAACCAAGTCCAATATTAAAATTTGATGTGGAGCTTCTCTTAAGCTTAAAACCACCTTGGCTTAATTATGACCCATAGTACGGAGGAATTTTTCAATCTTCTCCACGGGAATTTTTCCCTTTGATTTGATAGTAGGCTTCATCACCCATTGGGGAAGACACAGTGGATTTTCCTTTGACACTGCAGCAGTTGTATGAGAGGTGGATCCTTCAGCTTCTCCATAATTCCAGGGGACTTTTTATAAGCTGATAACAGGATATTGTGGTCTGAATGGTAAGTTGATTGGCTCTGGTGCAGCCACTTTCAAAGGATTGTCAATTCCTTTGAGTTGAATTACTTGTATTGTGAATAGTTTGATAGTCCCATCAGCCTCAACGGATATAACTGCTACCAATCCCTTCCATTTAGTAGGACAAGTATTTTCACTCTCAAATAGCACAGTATCGTTGTCTGCCAGTTGCAGGACACCGCTATCAATTAGATTCTGAATAAGGTGGCGGAGTGCCCAGCATTCTTCCGTGTTGTGACCGCGAGAATGGGAGTGATACCTACATACTCCATCAGCATTAAACCGTCCTAAACGGGGATTGATTGGAGGTAGAAGGGAAGTGATCCTTCCTTCATTGATCAGCATCTAAAGTATCTCCTCCATAGGTTGGCCCAGGTATGTAAATTCCCTTCTATTGACAAAATCCCGATGGGCTTTAGCAGTTGATCTCTTCATCACTTTATCCTCCAATGTTTCATTTCTTGAAGGTGATGAGAGAGTATTCATAACCAAGGGAAGGAGACTAGCGTGCTTTTGGCTGACTAATTGGCGTGTGACTTGATGTTGATAGGTCACCAGTTCTGCCAATTGCTCAATTTGCATACACAGAGCTTTCATCTTTCATTCTATCATAAACTAGAACTTTGCATAATCCCATTTGTCAACACCGTCTTTGATGATCTGGAAAGATTCACAGTTAAAATTAGAACTCTGTCCACTGCTCCAATTAATCATGTTGACCTCTTCCTCTTTGTGTTGAGGAAGAGGGTTGTCTTTGTACGTGAAGTTGATCTGGCTTGGTGACCACGATCTCACCGTTGTCTATTAAATCTTGGATCTTGTGTTTCAAGGCCCAACAATCTTGAGTATCATGTCCAGGTGCCCTGACATGATAGCACATTACCGAGCAGCATTGAAACCCTTCCCATTAGGGTTGGCTGGTGGAAGAAGATGCGTTATTTTCTTCTGAGTGGTCAAAAGATTGAGAATGTTCTCAAGTGAGTCCCCTAGGGGTGTGAACACTCGAGGGCATTTGGCTTCTCCACTCTTAGGGAATGGAGGGTTTGAAAACTATCCTTAAAAGGGAGTGTAATTTCTCCTCTGAATAGGTATATTCTGATTGCCCTTTTGACATTGTAGTATCAAGGAAACATCCTCCTCTTTCTTTTTATGGACCCTCCGGGGGTTGTTTCCATAAGTTCCTGACTGGATGTGCTCAGCAACAACTTTAAGAGCGGCTAGGTCTTGAATCTTTCCTGACTTCAACCCCATCTCATCCATCTCTCCATATTTGATCATTTCAGAAAATGATTTACCAATACCAACTAAAACTCTCTCATAGAAAGGAGCTTCTTGTATGTCGATAAAGGTCATGACCATTTCTAACTCTGTCATAGAAGGAATAACTTGAGCAGCAAGGCGCCTCCACCTTTGAGCATACTCTCTGAAAGATTCATTGGACTATTTCTTGACCATGGTAATCTGGTACCGGTCAGGAGCCATCTGAGACTGGAAGTTGTATTGTGTGAGGAAGGCATGAGCTAGTTCTTCCCAACTATTGATCTTTGAATTGTCTAATCTGGTATACCACGAACGGGCTTCTCTAGTCAAACTCTTTTGGAACAGCTGCATTCTGAGCTTCTCGTCCTCTGCATAAGATCCAAGTTCTCTAATGAACACCTTCAAATGTGTGTAAGGATCTCCTAACCCGTCATACTTTTCGAAGTCAGGAGTTTTGAACTTCTCTGGATAATGAACACCAGGGAATATACAAAGGTCAGCATATAGACACTCCCGTGTGATGCAATTCCTTTGATAGAACGAAGGGTTTCTTCCATTTGAAGGACCTTTTTTCTGATGTCACCGGTGTCTAGATCTCCTTTGAGATGGGTGGAATCATAAATTTTGTTGGTTGTATCCAACTGGAGCTCAGGTACTGTAATGACTTTATCAGAACCTTGGGTTCCTCCTTGTGTAGAGGATTCAGCATGTATGGGTATCTTCGTATCCTGAGTAGACTGATGTAGTTCCTTAAGCAGAACAGCCAAATCTGTAATTTGTTTACTTAATCCGTCAAATTCTTCTCGAGAAACTGGATTAGACTGGTCAGATGAAGCCATGATTGGCTGTAGGCTCGTGGCCTTTTTAGGACTTTGACCGGGTAATAGGCCCGATTGCTTCCCTACGACAAAACTTGCATAGTTTAGTCTTAGAGATTTTGTAAATATTTACATGCTATGTGATGTGTCCGTTTTAGGATTATCCTGCAAAATGGATGTTAGCTGTTTGTAATACAGGATAGCATGTTAATTTAAATATGCACATTTTTCTTCATATTGCTCATTACATGGAGATAAATATGGAATGAAATTACAAGTAATTGACTTTACGAGTAATTTGAAATGAGAAAGCATGAAGAGACTTTCCTCCGTGTTTTGTTTATCAGATGCTGACCTATCTTAGGTTTTTCTCATGGCTTTTTGGCATGAAGGTTCCCAAATCATCATAATTTACTCAACGGGAAGTTAATCCGGTCTTTCAACTGGAGTGAATTTGGGTGGTGCCTTTCCTGAGCATCGTTGGAATTAGTCTTCCTACGAGTCCAGTAATCAAACACCAACAGGATAGCCTCCTGGTGGAGGAACCACACAGCATACATTCACATACAACGTGTCTCACCATTTATGAAAATGATGACATGTGCAAAGCACTAATATTATAGACAGATATATTACAGTGCTGTAAATATATGCATTCGTACACATTCATCATAAATGTAAATACAACATCCACACACAAGCATATAACAGTTTTGAAAAGCTTGTAATAGCGGCTTAAGTCCTCTTACTGGTATCCCCAGCAGAGTCACCACCTGTCGACGTCGGGATTTTTATTTGTCCCTTTTCTATTTCTTGTTCTTTTGTGTTTTTGTTTTAGGTGAGATTTGTTTGAAAAAACAAGCGAAAAAGGTCCGACATGTATATGTCGACGATTGGACTATAAGAGTCGCCAGTTGGTTTTTTAACTGGTTGTACTAACACAACCGAGAAAAGGTTTACACATTGACCCAGTGGTGTGACACTGCTAAACGGGTCTGTGAAACCAAGATTCGTTAGGGTCCGGGAACTTGCTTATGCAGAGGGAAGGTGTTAGGCACCCCCCGACATCCGTGTTGCCACTGTGACCACCACTTTTCAAGAAACTTTTATATGAATATGTGTGTGTGTGGGTCAATGTGCTGTTATTTGGAAGTAGTGCGAGGCCTCGTTCGCACCTATATACACAGGGTTTGAATTTATGTAAAAATTCGATTTTAAACAAGATATAGAAGTGAAGTTTTATGAAAGAGGTTTTTCAAACCCTGATGCTCAATAGTAATTGAGACCTTTTACACTTCTATTTTATTAAATTTTCAGCTTGATTGCTTTTATTTTCGAGATGCGAAGCATTTTCGAGCAAATAATGTACTAAGCAGTGCCGAACTCCTCATGGGCGTGAAAACCATATGAGGAAATCCCAACACCGTAAATAATTTACAAGCTGCTTACAACTGAAAATATCCATCACGGGAACCGAATCTAGATTCAGTGGACTGAATATGTGATCACATGATTCCTAGGCTCACATGATGTCATAATTGATATGAACGCAGTAAGCAGTTATATATATAAAAGCTGCAAATATATATATATATATACAGACATGATCAACCACCACGAAGCACCTCCATGGGGGATCGGAAATGTAAATATATAAAAGCGATATATATATATATATATATATATATATATATATATATATATATATATATATATATATATATGACATGATCAACCACCACGAAGCACCTCCATGGGGGATCAGAAATGTAAATAAAGTTGTAAAAGCGATCAACCGCCACGGAGGAAACTCCAGGCGGGACGAAATGTAAATATATATATTCAGGCTCATCGAACAAAGTCCGAAACAGTTCATATATATATATATATATATATATATATATATATATATATATATATATATATATATATATATATATATATAGGCAATTAAATGCTCCATACATAAGTTTAGGCTCATTGAATAGAGTTCGACACACAGTTCATATATACAAAAGCAATTAAACGTTCCAGACATAAGTCTAGGCTCAATCGAGGCATAACTCGACAGTGTTAGTCCATATATATATATATATTGAAATGAAACCACGGACCAAAGTCCGGGCATACACACGCAACACGACTCTCAACGTGAAGAAATTTGTGCACAAATATGAAGAGAAAGGCTTTAAAGTGTGTAAGAAGGCTTACAATGGGCTGCCAAAGAAGACTTCTATAGCTTTAAGTGGATGAACACTCGGCTCCCACCGGTAAAACGTAGCTATATTTGAGCTTACAAGTGTTTAAAATGAGAAAGCACTCAGTTTGGGGTGTGTATAGAGCAATTGGACATGGCTTCCTCGCCTTTTTTTTCTTACAAAATTGCCACCCCAAGCCCTCTATTTATAGAGGGGGGAGCCGCACCGCAGATGTACCTGCGGTTGCCCGGGGTGCCCCAGGCTCCGCGGGTCCCGTCGTCTCAAAGTTCGTGCACGCATGCAACGTGATGTCCACTCGAACTTTCAGAACTTCAATCCGGGCATCCAACTGAGGTGTATAAAACCTATTTCAGACCGCCGTTGTCAAGAGTTACGCAATGACATGGGATTAGAGGTTACCCTGCGTAATAGTCACTCGGGATTGGACCTCCTTGGTTCTTGTGGGAAATTGTTGTGTAGAAATGTATGTCTGAAATGTTGAGACGGTGCAATTTGGCGTTAAGGTGGAAAGATGACGACGTTGCCCCTCACTGGGGTTATCTCTGGCTTGGGCTGATAAAGCAGACGTTGCTCAGGGTTATCTCTGAGATTGGACTACTGTAAATGTTGAAGGTCCTCAGTGTCATCTCTGAGGTGTGCCTATCTTCCCGATGTTATCTCCGGGTCTTGTACTGAATGCCTCGGTGTGAGTGCCGAGGTTGAAGCTGATTGCATGCATTTGAAACGAGCATTTTAGGGTTATCTCCGAAACTGTAATTACACTCCTTGGGGTTATTTCCAAGGTTTGCCCTGCTATTCCCGGTGTCGGGATTAAGACTGAATATCTCGGAGTTATCTCTGGGATGAATCGACCTTCTCCGGTGGAATTTTCGGTATTGGAACTGCATGCCTCGGGGTTGTCTCCGAGGTTGGAACTTATACTCCCGGTGTGTGTTCCGGGGTTGAGACTAAACTTTCGGTAGTATCCAGACGGAATATGAGCTGTCTTCCAGGGTTATCTCTGAAAGATAAATCTGCCCTTCTGCAATGTCAGTGACAGGTGTGCAAAAAATTTCGAGTGTCTACACTCCCTTTTTGGTACCACCCAGGGATGATGTTCCCCTGTTCATGTACCTGTCCATAAGTGACAATGCCATGGGCTACATGCTGGGACAGAAAGGCGGTAAAGGCCAAGAACGAGCTATCTATTACCTTAGCAAAAGATTTAGCAGCAGTGAACACAAGTACACTCTGATTGAGAAAACTTGTTGTGCTTTAGCATGGGCTTCCATGAGGTTACAGCATTACCTCCATGGTCACACAACCTATCTCATATCCTACACGGATCCTCTCAAATACGTGTTCAATAAACCCATGTTAAATTGTCGGTTGTCCAGATGACAGTAGATCTTACAACAATTTGACATCATCTACGTGACGCAAAAGTCCATCAAAAGTCAAGGAATTGCGGATCAACTGGCCGCCACACCTTCAGAGGATTTCAAACCCTTAGAAACATACTTTCCCGACGAAGGGGTAATGGCAGTTCAGCAACACCATCAGTATAATGCACGCCAATCATGGAAGATGTATTTTGATGGAGCTGTAAACATGGAAGGTTCTGGGGCTGGAGCAGTTCTAGTATCCATTACGGGGGAGCAGTATCCCGTAGCTGTCAAATTATAGTTTGTCAGTACCAACAACATATTTGAGTATGAAGGCTATATCATGGGGCTAAAACTTGCCCGTTCAATGGGTATCAAGAGGTTAACTATCTTTGTGAATTCAGAGTTGGTAGTCAGACAATCCACGGGAATCTATCAAACCAACGAGCTACATTTGTTGTCTTACCATTGGCAAGTTTTACAGATGGCTTCGGAGTTCGAAGAGATATCCTTTCTACACATTCCTCATAATAAGAATGACTTCGCAGACGCGTTAGCACCTTTGGCCTCCTTGATTCACGTACCTGACAAGGAACACATGCCAAGTGTCACGTTTACCCTGCAAAAGGCACCAACCTATGGGAACTATGTTGGAGAAGTATCGGATGAGCTACCTCCCATCCAGCATCCTTAGTATCAGCACATCAAGGAGTACTTACGAGATGGATCTACACCCGCTGAGGCGAGCCCGACTGAGAAAAGGTGGATCCATCGACTTGTTATGAAATTCTACCTGAGTGGAGATGCACTCTATAAAAGAGATGCAGGATTAGGTCTCCTCAGATGTCTGGACCAAGACCAAGCTTAGAGACTCATGGATGAGGTCCATACTGGAGTCTATGGCCCAAACATGAGCGGTCCCCTCCTTATTAAGAAGATCATCAGGACAGGACATTACTGGCTCTCTCTCAAAGTTGACTGCAATGACCACGTCAAGAGATGTTATCAGTGCTAAATTCATGGGAATACTATCCACGCCCCTCCGAGGGAGCTCCATAATATGAGTTCGCCTTAGCCCTTCTCAATGTGGGGAATGGACGTGATCAGGCCCATCAAGCCCAAAGCCAGTAATGGACATCGCTTTATCTTCACCATGATCGACTACTTCACCAAGTGGGTAGAAGCAGCCTCCTTCCCCAGGGTTACGAAAGAAATCATCATTGCTTTCATCAGAAACAATGTCATTTGTCGATATGGACAACCAGAGGTGATCGTATTTGACAATGCTAAGAACCTCAACAACAAAATGATGGAGTTATGTAGTAAATTCCACATCAAACACCTTAACTCTGTCATCTACCATCCAAAGATGAATGGTGTTGTTGAAGCGGCTAGCAAAAACATCTAGAAGATCATGCAAAAGATGTCCGCCATTCACAAAGGATGGCCTGACTTATTGCCTCTTACTCTGTTAGCCTACAGAACATCAATTCGCACTTCAACTAGGGCAACCCCCTACGGATTAACCTATGGGATGGAAGCAGTGTTCCCTATAGAAGTGGAAATGGAATTCCTCAAAGTGTTGATAGACGCTCAGCTAGATGAAGACCAATGGGTACAATACAGATATCACCAATTGTCTCTAATAGATGAAAGGCGAATCGCGGCTATCTTCCATGGTCAGTTATATCAACAAAGGATCACCAGATCCTACAACAGAAAAGTCCGGCTACGGCATTTTAAACAACATGACTTGGTTTTAAAGAAGATCATTGACAACCAAGATCAATCTAAGGGAAAATTCACTCCTAACTGCGAATGCCCGTTTATTGTCAATGAGGTATTGACAGGAGGTGCTCTCAGATTGCAGGAAATGGACGGCGATGAATTTCTGCAACTCATAAACTTGGACACCGTGAAACGGTACTATGTCTGAGGTTATCATCAACCAAACTTCCTGTTGTTGGATCATCAGATCACCAGTCATTCCGGTTCTTTAACCCTTCACTACATACAACTCTTTTCCACACTTTGCCCCTCAGGGAAACATACTCTTCAAGCCAACAGCCTGGCTTTACTCCATTCATACAACTTCGGTTACCCACTAGGGATTGAACCTTTCACACTTGCAATTTATCCTGAAGACGGGATTAAACTTTTTCACACCTGCAGTTTGTCCCTAAACATGGGATCAAACTTTCATTTCCCCTCAGTTCGTCCTGCACATGGGATCCAACTTCTTCGGTCACAAATCGTCCTAAGGGGCGAACTACGTCGACCTGATCTCCTTGATACACGGGAGTACGTAGGCAACCATTTTATATGGCCCGGTCATAATAAAACAAAAACAACAAAAACATTTCTACACCCTTTTTCTCATTACAAAAACAACAAAAACATTCCTACACCCTTTCTGCCACATATAGCGTTGAACCTCTTACACCAGGTTCAAACTACGCAGACCTGATCTCCTCTTCAATAGGAGTACGTAGGCAGCTATTTATGGTTTGGTCTAACCCTCTACCTAAATACAAACACTTGTCAACGATACTGGGATCATTCTTTAATCCACTACATTTCATTGGCTTCAGACCAAAGGGATGGAATTACCTGACATCCTCCTAAATAGGAGATTCAGCGACCATCAAAGTTGCGGTTGTACCTTGAAGACCAATACCAATCCATAAGAGAAGGAACTAACTAGGCTCTTCCTAAATAGGAGTACTGGCGACTATCTGTGGTGCGGTCAATCTCATAGAGGAAAGCCACATTCCTCTCAAGACACCAAAGATCAATGATAGGGAGTATACACCAGTCCCAAGACACCAAAGATGGTAGGGAGTATACACAGATCAATGATTCATTCTAAACTGTCCAGAGGTAACTCAATGTCCATCCATCAAGGAGGAATTCAGAATATATCAAGATCATAAGCCCTGAAAAAGCAGGCAAAATATCAAACAAGTATCCAGACATATCAAAAAGGGAAGTGATCAAAAATATATTTTCCTGCTATATATAATGTTGTTTGATATACATAATGTAAACTATACATAACAAAATGGCTAAGCTAGTCTGTGTAGGAAAATACAAGCCCATCTACAAATCAGTGTATATGCGAGCTATCAAGCCCAACATGGCATCCCTCTCAGAAGAAGGAGGTAACACTGTGGTCTCCTTTACTAGGGTATCCACACGAGCTAACAGATCTAGTGCCATCTGTATGGTGACTCTATGCTCATCGATATACGTGTTCAACTCTGCAATCATGCCAGTAGTAAGGGACCTCACTGTTGTACTATCTGTGACGGCTACATCCTGGGCAGATATGGCGCTATCCCGCTCAACTATCACTACATCTCTGGCTGATCTGGCCCCATCCCGCTCAACAACAGCGGCCTCCCTACGAGCTAATGCCTCGTCTCTCTCTAATAGAGATGCGTCTCTCCCATCAAGGGCTGTCAACATCAAGGATCTAGCCTGATCTCTCTCGAAGGTCATCAGATGAAGGCTCTGCTCATAGTACTGTGTTGAATGCTGAATCACAACAGTGCTAGTACTGGGAGAATCTAAAGGAGAAGCTGGAAACCTAGTAAATGGCTCCTCCTCGATGTGAGAATCAATGTCCTCCATGGACTCTCCATCATCTGAATCACTACTTGGCACTGTGGATACTACCGCAGCCAATGAAGTCTCTGTATCCATCCACACAGAATACTCTGGCGAACAGCCCGGATGGCTAACAGAAAAAGAAGCTATCTCACGTTGATCCCAATTATCGTATACCCGGGATTGGTCCTCTGCTGAGAGATAGTGAGAAGCTAAACGATGTCCTAGCACCCCATCGAAAGGATGAAAGTCCTAGAACTGGTCAAACTGCGACATCACGGTCAGTGGGTGGTAGGTAGTCATGCCCCTCAAACCAGTCAGAGGGAGATAATCCATGCCCAGAGCATGAGTAATAAAGCTATTGGGTGAGTTGAGCCCTGAACACGACAGGATGTCAAACGGATCTCTAATCTTCGCTAAAAATATCGACCAAGACATGATCATCGGAATGATGGTATGACCCTCCCTGAGAGCTCTCGCTGCCACGATAACGCCGACCTCAGCGCCTCCGCCATAATCATCGAAATGATGGTATTACCCTCCCTGAGAGCTATTGCTGCCATGATAACGCCGATATCCATCTCATCCATATTTTGTGGCATGTATACATACGCCACCATACACATCATGAATACATCTACTCTGGCCAAATGCCACTGATCCTCTGGTGTGGTAAAATCCCCAGAATGCCGAGCATAGCTGTCCTTAGAGCCAAATCTGTCAATCAGAAAATGTTGGGATATCACGTGGCCGGATGTAATATCATCCTCTACTACTCTACGCTGTAACCCAGTGAGGGTCATGAACTGTCGGTGTATATTCCTAATAGCCATATGCACGTAAGGTCTATCAAGTGGTAGCATCGTCAAACGTGCATACTCCTCTAGAGTCGGAGTCAACTCTTGGGTCCCAAATCGAAAAACCTGCCTCTCCGGTAGCCAGTGATCCAGCATGCCCTCCACAAATCTTGCGGGAACCTGAAACATTAAGAAGGTCATAGTATGCTGCAACAGTTGATCTACAGTCACCCTGTCTGATGGTGACATACTATTATACCATGATCTCAAATGAGATGCCACCAATACTGGTGGGGTGTGATCTATACGGCTAACTGTCGAAGAAGATATCTGTGTGGGTTGTATCACAAGACCATTCAGGGGTCAATGCTGAATATCTCTGGACATACGTAGATATGCATAACATGATACATGCATTACAGATAACAGATGGCAATATGATATAGGGAATAAAAAATTGTATATACATTCCTAAGTATATCATCATTTACATACATCATCTCTGTACAACTAAAAATACAAGAAAATGGGGCACAGACGCCCTACTACTAACAGAGGTCTATCAAAAGATATAGCGAGAATGGGGCACAACCACCCAATATATAACAGAGGCCTATCAAAAGAGATAACGAGAATACACATCAGAAGAAGACAGTGATGTCAATATCTGCATCATCAATCCTGTCCACCTGATGTAACTCCTCCTGAGTCACTGGACCTCTATCAAC
Organism: Panax notoginseng; assembly: GCA_016801055.1. Lineage (NCBI taxonomy): Eukaryota > Viridiplantae > Streptophyta > Magnoliopsida > Apiales > Araliaceae > Panax > Panax notoginseng. Next base: position 167,682,723 of record CM029019.1, read on the forward strand.
AGGGATGGTAGGCTTATACAAAGGAGGATCTGCACCGACGAAGTCAAATGGGTCATCTGAGGGGCCATCGCCTGAGCTGAAAGGATCAAACGAATCTGCCTCTGTTGGATCTCTGCCCAAATACTGAATAAAGAAATGTGCCCGATCCAATCACTAGGTCAAGCTATCAATCTGTGTTACATGAGTCGGATCTCAGACACAGGCTAGCCAATCCATCATCATCACAGATCCTGGAACCATATCCCCCATAAACTGAGTGGTGTGGGTCTGGGCTCCAATAGTATGAGGGAACCACCAATGCTAGAATATGTCCTAAGTGCAGGGACCCTCTGACAATGCAAAACTGTCAACACCCAACAATGAGATATCAATGACGGGTGACTGCGACACAGGCCAATAACGCCTGACAGGAGGTAAGATCGGCATACATATCTCTCCTGTGGTGCTCCTAATAGCACGCTCTCCTAAATAGCGCTCACATCCTCCATCAGTAAACAGAGGAACTCTACGGGTGGAAATCACGTACTCGACACCAGTCGGAAACCCATCCTCAAATCCAATGGCCAAGTGCTCCCCAAAATAGGGAATCTATGTGATGACGTCAGCTGTCAATAGCTCCAGTTGTAGGCAGCAATGAGTGAAACCCTCAGCTACAGGAACCTCCGCCAGTATGGAATGATGCCATCGTCATCCTCGTGGGTAGATATCCAATCCTAACACACTCACAGGACGCAAGCATGGGAGCCTTTCATAGGCCCAAAACTGCCAACACAAAGGCAAAACATCTGTTGTCAGTTAACACTCTTAACCTATACATGGGAAATTACAAGAGAAATACTCACCAGCAGAAATGGGTAAAATCCTAACCAAACGTCGGTCAAGCCCTGCGAACGCATGCACATTCTCCTGAGGAAATAGGCAAAGGTATAGGAACCCCAATCATACTCTCCTATACGGTCCACATGTCGCGTGGCGCTTGTAAGACCCCAAATTATTAATAAATAAAATTTAATTTCCTCTATTTATTATTTTGAAATAGTAAGGGTTAAATTGATTAATGAGGTTAGGTATGGGTAAAATGCGCAAATATTTCAAATAAGCAGGTGGTTATAAAATATTCATTGTTGTCGGAGAATATTCGTTTGGTCGTGGAATATTCTTGCTGTCGGAGAATATTCGTACGACGGCGCAGCTTTATGTGGGCCCCATAACGGAAAACGATTGGATGAAGAAAATGACAAAAACAAGTTGTTTATAAATAACGGCGTAGTTGTTACCGTTAATACTGTTGGAATACCCGGTGGTTAAAACACAGTAATACGCGTTGTTGCACAGTAGCACACGGTGTTGCACCAATTATTGATTCTTACGTAAGAAGGCATTACTCAATAATGGTTACAGTAATTACTGTTCAGTATTTTATTTTATTGATTCAATAATTGCTGCGTTGATATTTTATATTACTGTTGTTTTAATAATTGTCACTACACAATATTTTCTATTATCGGAGCAATAATTCATATTATCTGAATAATATTATTAGATAACATTATTGGCAATGTCTAGAAAGTTCTGTCTAAGGAGAGGTTTGGTCACCTAATTGCGCGCCAGTAAGGAGAAATCCTTATTGGAAAGCCCCCTCTTTCCTAGGAACTGCCTGGTTGTCAATATTGTGATTCTGTAATATTATTTGTGAATAATTAATTATTGATTTATATGATGAGGAAAATATTGATTTTATGTGGATATAGATGGAGAAAATTTTTAATGTGACAATTGTTGAAAATTAATATTTTATCTTTTTCTGATAAAATAATTCATTTAAATTTATTATTATATTTTAATAATATAATAATGGTGATAGTTTTACAATGAATGTGGGATATATGAGTATATGAGAAAAAAGAGTATTTTTGTCGCATTAAATGATTAACACATGTTTTGTGTGTCGGTGGACTCCATTTCTTGACTGAAATTTGATTATAGCTTGTAAAATCGTCCGTTTATGGATTTCGGTCAATTTCTGTTTGGAATTTGGAAAAACTTTCTTCTGCAAAGTTGTAGATAATGGAATTTCCTATGGAATGACGCGAGTTTTGAATTTTTCTGACAAAAGGACTATTTATTATGAATTATTGAAGTTTCAGAGTTCCAAAATAATTAATTTTTAAAGTTTTAAATATTTTTTTACAAAAAACATTTTTTTCATTGTTGGGACTCATTTAACATGTGATTAGGTGGCTGAATTCAGATGCTAGGTGTGCGTAAGAATTTTATTTTAAAATAATATTATTATATTAAATTTTCTACTTTGGTGTTTTAAGCATTTTTCTATAAATAGGGTGCTTAGGTTAGAATTGAAAATCACACCAGAAACTGAAGTTTTCTCTCTATTTCTCTCTCGATATATTGAACATATTCTTATGAGTATTTTAATACTGTAAGTGTTGCTATACAGTGCAAGTTCAAGTCATAGCCTATATCCGGTTTTTCAACTAGAAGTACTATTTTTACGAGGCAAGGGATGTTATTTTATTCGAAAATGATATTATTTCTTCAATATCATTATGCCAAAATATTGGTTGAAAATTTTTATCAAATTTGAAATTTTTCATGTCAAGGTTACTATTCACCGAAAAATAAAATTTTCTTCTTTTCGTCCAAAATATCTATTCTGGATACTAGCTTTGATTGTATCCATGTTTTGATGATTCTTGAATTTTACTTCACTATGATTATTTATAAGGTATTTTTGGACATGGATAAATTGAAATACGAATCCTTAATATTTGTTATTTTGTTTCACTGGATTCGTTTCCTTAAAATATTTTTCATCATCCTCAGTCCTAAATGATGATATAACTGAATATCTTTGGCCTGTAGTGCAAAGATGAATGATTTCTGATGAATATCTTTGGCCCGTAGTGCAAAGATGAACAGGTGTTTAGATGAACATGACCAACTGATGAATATCTTTGGCCTGTAGTGCAAAGATGAATGATTGATTCCAGATATATATTGATTGATGTTACAGGGATAAAAGATAGACGATGAACTTTTAAATCCATATATAGAAGATAGTAGATTTCATTCTCTACTAAACTACTCTTCTAATGATTATTATTTCCGCTGCGAATATTGATTTAAAACTTGTTGTCTATTGTATTCTATTAAATTTTTCCCTGTTGAAGACTAACGATAATTTGTTCTGTATTATCTTAGTCATAATATTCTTTACTGGGCTAGTTGAGCTCACCCTTTTCCTTTTTGTTCCATTTTTCTCAGGAGGCGAGAATGTAGCGAGTACTAGTCGGGGTATGGAATGATGGTTCTAGAAGTTATTTTAGTAGTCCTCACCATTTTTGTGAAATAATGTATCAATTATTGTAATGAGGACTTATTTGAGTGTGGATATTGTCTAGATGACAATATTTGTATTTAAACTCACAGTTATTGTGTTATAATAATAAAGATGTAGTTGTTTCTGTACCATGTATTTTGGCGACTCAGAATGGGTGTTGTATACCTATTTTGGGGGCGTCACAATTGGTATCAAAGCTATAAGTAAAGAGCCCCGAGCCTCTTGCTGGTGACTTCCTGTTGATGGGGGATGCACCGAAGCCAGACTCTCCGTAGGGGACGCCGTTCTGCGGTGGCAAACTGATAGATACCACTGTGAGGTGCTGTCCACGGATGGGACATGAGTCACAGTTGGTATCAGAGCTTAGGGATATGATCTCTGGCGAAGATCGGGGAATAGAACTAGGAGGGGAGAGATGAGTAAATCCTTCGCTAGTGTGTCCTACCTAAGCTTATTTGTTGGTCGGTCATTATATAGGGGTATTATGTGATTTGTTAATTTGTTTAATTAACCTTTGTTTTATGGCAGTATTTGAGAATGTCGACTGAGAATGTTAACAGTGGAGTAAATGAAACCGTGGAGACGCCTGTACTCACCAACGAGGAGAACGTGCAACAGGCTGGCAATGTTCCTCCTCTGAACAACACCAATGAGCAGATGATGAACGATGGGATGTTTAGAAGCTTTTTGCAGTTCATGCAAAATCAGACGAAGGAGACTCGTGTTCAAAATACAGGAGGAAATGATAGCAATTCACGGTTTGTCACGGCTAAGTAGTTCAAAGAGTTGGGACCACCAGAATTTAAGGAAAAGTTGGATCCGATCATGGCGGAAACGTGGGTCAAGCAAATTACCAAGATATTCGATGTCTTGGGATGCACAGAGGAACAGAAGGTTCCATTCGCCACCTTTATGTTTCGTGGCGAGACAGACTACTGGTGGGAGTCTGTGAAACGGACCCAGCCTGCCGCACTCAGCATGTCTTGGGATACGTTTCAGAAACTTTTCAACGAAAAATACTTTCCTGAAAGTATTCGCCATATGAAGGAGGTAGAGTTTATTAGACTGGAGCAGAATAACATGACGGTGTCCTAGTATGAGGCGAAATTTGCAGAGTTGTCCAGGTTTGCACCTCATTTGGTGGAGAATGAGGAACGTATGACGCGGATGTTTCTGAGAGGTTTGAAACCCGGCATACGTCAATATCTCATTTCTCATAAATTTTCTCTCTATTCAGATGTTGTCAACAGGGCTCAATTATTAGAGCGAGATAACGAGTATGGTCAATCGAGGGACCACAACCAGGATCATACCAGTGACAGCAGTCATCAGAACAATAATAACCAGCGGAGAAAGAAAAATACAGACAAGTTAAACTTTGACCATTCATTTATCTCTCCTGCTTAAACTCAACGTTTAAACTTGATTCCGGAGAAGTTAAACTTTGACCTATCTGTGGAAACTCCGTTAGGAGAAAGTTTCATCACATCCACTGTTTATAAATCTTGTTTGATCCAAGTTGGCACCATCACATTACCTATTAACCTTATTTCTTTAAAGATACTTGCTTTTGATGTGATTTTAGGGATTGATTGATTAACTACTCATCATGCCAAAATTGATTGCTTTCGTAAGGTTGTTAGTTTTCATATTCCTAAGAAACCTGTTATTCGAATTCAAGCAACCAAACCATTGAAGTCAAACTCTTTCATATCAAGCCGTAAAGTCATTCGTTTATTGAAAAATGGATGTCAAGCTTTCTTAGCTATGTTATGGACTTGAACAAAAATATGTTAGATTTGAATGATATTTCTGTTGTTAGTAAAAATTTTGACGTATTTCCTGAAGAATTTCTTGGCCTACGTCCAGAGCGTGATATTGAATTTTGTATCATCTTTGAATCTGGTACAAAACTCACTTCTAAAATCTCATATCGAATGGCTCCTATTGAACTTCAGGAGTTAAAAACCTAACTGTAGAAGTTTGTACCCGAGCCTCTATCTGGTGACTTCCTTTGTGGAATGCACCGAAGCCAGATTCTCCGTAGGGGACGCCATATTCGTGCGGTAGTAAACTGATAGGTGTCATTGTTACGTGCTATCCAAGATTGGGATATGAGTTACAGTTGAGAGCAACCTAAGTCAGTAATCGAAATACGTAGCTTTTTATGCTTAGCTAGTTATTATCAAAGATTTTGTAGAAAGATTTTCTCGAATTGCTACTCCATTAACTCAGTTGACTCATAGAGATAAAAAAAATTCGAATGGAGCAAGGAATGTGGGAAGAGCTTCGAAGAACTCAAGAGGAGACTCATTTTGGCACATGTTCTGACCATACCATCCTGGAAAAGCGAACGTGGTAGCTGACATGTTGAGTAAAACATCGTATACGAGTACAAGTGTGATATTGTCAAAGACCCATTTTTGTATAACTTGCAAATGATAGAGATAGAGTTGAAGACTCTAGGTACCCATGTGATGATATACGAGTAGAATCGACTTTTATCGATAAAGTTAAAATCGCTCAAGCTACACACCGGAGTTAATGAATATGAAGAAGAAGATGCAAGAAGTTGTCATTCCAAAAGCGAGAATTGGCGATGTGAGGGAAGCTCAAACCTTCGATTTATTGGTCCATTTGAAATCCTCGATCGAGTAGGAACTGTGGCCTATAGACTCGCTTTACAGTCAAGTATGACGCGTGTTCATAACATTTTTCACGTATCGAAGTTACTAAAATATGTGAAAGACCCAAACCACATTATTGAGTTAGAACCGGAGGAGATAGCTGAAGACTTAACGTACGAAGAGGTACCTGTCAAGATCTTAGATAGGAAGGAGCATGTCCTACACACGAAGGTCATACCACAGGTTAAAGTTTTGTGGAGAAATCATGCTATTGAAGAAATGACCTGGGAGTTGGAAACGAAAATGAAAGCGAGGTATCCTCATCTTTTCGAAACACCAGGTACGTACGTCAATTTCGAGGACGAAATTTCATAAGGAGGGGAGGTTATAAGACCCCAAATTATTAATAAATGAAATTTAATTTTCTCTATTTATTATTTTGAAATAGTAAGGGTTAAATTGATTAATGAGGTTAGTTATGGGTAGAATGAGCAAATATTTCAAATAAGCAGGTGGTTATAAAATATTCATTGTTGTCGGAGAATATTCGTTTGGTCGTGGAATATTCTTGCTGTCGGGGAATATTCGTACGACGGCGCAGCTTTGTGTAGGCCCATAACGGAAAGCGATTGGATGAAGAAAACGACAAAAACAAGTTGTTTATAAATAACAGTATAGTTGTTACCGTTAATACTGTTGGAATACCCAGTGGTTAAAACACAGTAATACGCGTTGTTGCACAGTAGCACACGGTATTACAATAATTATTGATTCTTACGAAAGAAGGCACTACTCAATAATGGTTACAGTAATTACTGTTCAATATTTTATTTTATTGATTCAATAATTACTGCGTTGATATTTTATATTACTGTTGTTTTAATAATTGTCACTACACAGTATTTTCCATTATCGGAGCAATAATTCATATTATCTGAATAATATTATTAGATAACATTATTGGTAATGTCTAGAAAGTTCTGTCTAAGGAGAGGTTTGGTCACCTAATTGCGCGCCAGTAAGGAGAAATCCTTATTGGAAAGCCCCCTCTTTCCTGGGAACTGCCTGGTTGTCAATATTGTGATTCTGTAATATTATTTGTGAATAATTAATTATTGATTTATATGATGAGAAAAATATTGATTTTATGTGGATATAGATGGAGAAAATTTTTAATGTGACAATTGTTGAAAATTAATATTTTATCTTTTTCTGATAAAATAATTCATTTAAATTTATTATTATATTTTAATAATATAATAATGGTGATAGTTTTACAATGAATGTGGGATATATGAGTATATGAGGAAAAAGAGTATTTTTGTTGCATTAAATGATTAACACATGTTTTGTGTGTCGGTGGACCCCATTTCTTGACTGAAATTTGATTATAACTTGTAAAATCTTCCGTTTATGGATTTCGGTCAATTTTTGTTTGGAATTTAGAAAAACTTTCTTCTGCAAAGTTGTAGATAATGGAATTTCCTATGGAAAGACGCGAGTTTTGAATTTTTCTGACAAAAGGGCTATTTATTATGAATTATTGAAGTTTCGGAGTTCCAAAATAATTAATTTTTGAAGTTTTAAATATTTTTTTACAAAAAACGTTTTTTTCATTGTTGGGACTCATTTAACATGTGATTAGGTGGCTGAATTCAGATGCAAGGTGTGCGTAAGAATTTTATTTAAAAATAATATTATTATATTAAATTTTCCGCTTTGGTGTTCTAAGCATTTTTCTATAAATAGGGTGCTTAGGTTAGAATTGAAAATCACACCAGAAACTGAAGTTTTCTCTCTATTTCTCTCTCGATATATTGAGCGTATTCTTATGAGTATTTTAATATTGTGAGTGTTGCTATACGGTGCAAGTTCAAGTCATAGCCTATATCCGGTTTTTCAACTAGAAGTACTATTTTTACGAGGTAATGGATGTTATTTTATTCAAAAATGATATTATTTCTTCAATATCATTATGCCAAAATATTGGTTGGAAATTTTTATCAAATTTGGAACTTTTCATGTCGGGGTTACTATTCATGAGTTACTATTCACGAGTTACTATTCACGAGTTACTATTCATCAAAAAATAAAATTTTCTTCTTTTCGTCCAAAATATCTATTCTGGATACTAGCTTTAATTGTATCCATATTTTGATCATTCTTGAATTTTACTTCACTATGATTATTTATAAGGTATTTTTGGACATTGATAAATCGAAATACGAATCCTTAATATTTGTTATTTTGTTTCACTGGATTCGTTTCCTTAAAATATTTTTCATCATCCTCGGTCCTAAATGATGATATAACTGAATATCTTTGGTCTGTAGTGCAAAGATGAATGATTTCTGATCAATATCTTTGGCCAGTAGTGCAAAGATGAACAGGTGTTTAGATGAACATGACCAACTGATGAATATCTTTGGCATGTAGTGCAAAAATGAATGATTGATTCCAGATATATATTGATTGATGTTACAGGGATAAAAGATAGACGATGAACTTTTAAATTCATATATAGAAGATAGTAGATTTCATTCTCTACTAAACTACTCTTCTAATGATTATTATTTCCGCTGCGAATATTGATTTAAAACTTGTTGTCTATTGTATTCTATTAAATTTTTCCCTGTTGAAGACTAACGATAATTTGTTCTGTATTATCTTAGTCATAACATTCTTTACTGGGTCAGTTGAGCTCACCTTTTTCCTTTTTGTTCCATTTTTCTCAGGAGGCGAGAATATAGCGAGTAGTAGTCGGGGTATGGAATGATGGTTCTAGAAGTTATTTTAGTAGTCCTCACCATTTTTGTGAAATAATGTATCAATTATTGTAATGAGGACTTATTTGAGTGTGGATATTGTCTAGATGACAATATCTGTATTTAAACTCACAGTTATTGTGTTATAATAATAAAGATGTAGTTGTTTCTGTACCATGTATTTTGGCGACTCAGAATGGGTGTTGTATACCTATTTTGGGGGCGTCACAGCGCTGATTAATGTGAATGAAACCGTTGAAGAGTTATCTGCTATGAAGCAGCCCCTAATGATCATCAGGAACAATACCGAAGAATGCGATCCCTGACTCTGACATCAGCTGGTATGGGCTCACTCAACAGCCCACTCATAGCATCTACGCTCAAAGGACCTGTACGGACAGTCCTGCCCTTGAGCGCCTCTGCCGGAACTCCCAACAAGGATCTGACGGTAGTCGGGGTAATATCCGTCGTACAAGGCATTGGAGCCCCTCCAAACTCCATATCGGTGATAAATCGCCAATCCATCGGTGTCATCATCACCTCATAGTCCAACAAATAAAGTGACTGAGTCTGGTAAAACCAGCGCTCAGACAATGCCCTGAGGTAAACCTAGGGACATTGACGGGGAAGAATAGAAAAGAAAGCCCCAAAACCCTAGTCATGCACAATCGTTCTATAGTCATGATACAGAGCCTAGTACATGGAGTGAATGCTGAACTAGTTACCTCGAGGCAGTGTAAAGCCGGGAACCTACATGAAATGTAGTTCAACATCAAAAACCTTTACTCCACATCAATAGGAAAGATGGAAGATTAAGATCTAACTTGATACCTCGTTGGCGTGCAAGTACATCGAGTGATGTCGACTCAAATCACCCAGAAGCTCTGGGTTTGCCACCTGAATACTTGGGAGGTCCCTACGAGGAACATGCGTAGTAGGAGCGGGGTCCGTAACCGGAACATCCTCCTCCTCGTCCTCGACGTCCGGCACATCAACCTGTACTGGACATATCATCGCCTCCACCAAACGACGAGGCTGTCTAACAGAACGGGGTTGAGGCACTTCAGAAGCCCTCCTCCGTACACCAGAAGTGGTCCTGCGGGGCTGATCCGGATCCATAATATCTAGACAACAAGTCTCCAAATCACCTCAGAATGGGTAGAACCTGTATTTTTCTGTCTGTATTTTCTGACCGTTGATGCACAAGTCAACAAAGGTCAAGCAACCTTGACAGTTTGCCCAACAGGGGTATTTCCCATTGATGCACAAGTAAGCGAAGGTCAAGCAACCTTGAAAGTTTTCCCAACAAGGGTATTTTTTGTTGATGTACAAGTCAGCGAAGGTCAAGCAACCTTGACAGTTTGCCCAATAGGGGTATTTGCCGTTGATGCACAAGTCAGCGAAGGTCAAGCAACCTTGACAGTTTGCCCAACAGGGGTACTTTCCGTTGATACACACATCAGTGAAAATCAAGTAGATCCCCGACGGGGGTTACAACGCATTTTTTGTTGATTCACACATCAGCGAATGTGATATCCCAGATTTTTAAGAATTAATAAATGAGAATTTAATAAATAAAATTCTTATTTTAAGATGTTTAAGTACAAGTATGTGTGTATGTGTTATATATTGTGAAATATGTGAATTGGTGTGAAGAGAATTTAAATGTTAATTTAATATTTATTGAAGTAAATAAATATTTTAATTGAATTATTTATTGAGATTATGTGATTAATATGGAGTAATGTAATTAAATGTATTATATTAATTAAATGATTATTTATTATTTAATTAATATGTAATGATTTTATGTTATAGTTTTAATTTAATTGAGATAATGTAGTGATGTGGTAATTGTTATATGAAGTTATAATTAGCGAGTAATTATAATGTGACAATTTTATGTGATTAATTGATGTTAAACTTTTAATTAATTAAATTAATGTTAAGATTTAATTAATTAAAGGATAACATTAAGAATATGTGTTAAAGGATCTATTAAAAGATTTAAAAGAGTTTTTAAAACCGTTTTCCCAAACAAGGTCTTACTTATGTTTTAAACATGTGTTATCCAAACAAGACCTTAACTATTAAAACCTGATTTTAAAATAATATGGTTTTGTCAAACAAGCCTTAGGGCTTTTAAATTTCTAATTTTGTAACTTATATATTAAATTGATAATTAGTATATGTAATTATATTGGGAGTTACATATTCTATAATTATATGTTTTATATGTATATTGTATATACACTAAGTTATGTTAGTTTTCTAAACCTAAGTCTAAACTAAGAACAATAGAGAGAGAAAGGGGGATGCAGATTTCGGTAGTTATAGGGAGTCTAGGAGGTGTCTTGGATCTTCATACAACTTAAAATCATAAGCTACTTTGAAGGGTAAAGAAGGCTTGCAAGAAGAAAAAGGTAAGAAATTAAAAATTTTCAATTTTTGTGCTATTTTTGTTAAATCTTTATGAACCAAGCAAATTTTGTTTTGGATCATTAAAAACTCATGATTTATATGAGTATTGGTATTTTATATGTGTATCAAAGTATTTTTGAAATCAAAAGTTAGATCCAAAATGAGAAAATCAAGTTTTGTACTAAAAGGTTTAAGAAAAAGCTTTCCTTTATATGCTATATATATTTTTATGTTAGATTCTTTGGGTTCATGTGATTAATGATTTAAAACATGTTAGCATGCTAGATACATGAGTTAAGGGAAAAACCCCTTTGGAAACACTCAAATATGTTAAGAAATGAACAAGTTATGAATTAAATCCCAAACTACCCTAACTGCTGAACACAAGCTACTGATCAGTCACTTCTGTCCATTTTTCCGGGACCAAAACAGAACCAAAATGGATGTTTGATAAATGAAAACTGTAGTTCGGGAAAATAAAAATCCAACGATACCTATTGGACCTAAATACAATTTGTAGATTTTGTTTTATAAGCGTTTCCGTTAAGGACCCCAAATCTAGAAAATGAACCAACTGTTGAAGAAAACCTTGCTGACCAGTCACTTTGGGACTGATTTCCGGGCCCTAGACAGATTGGAATTTGGTGTTTGATAACTAAAAACTGTATTTCAAGAAGATACGGATCTAACGAGTTTGATTGGGCCTCAATCGGAGTTGTGGATCTCGTAATAAAAGCGTTTCTGTAAAAGACTCCAAAATTGAAAATGTTTACAAGGCATGTAATGGTCAGTCGGTAGTGGCCTGTTTTCAGGGTGCTATACTGGGCCAAATGGACGGTTTCTTAAGCCTAAAACGTAGCTCGGGAAGTCAAGATTCTAACGATACCAAGTGGTCCCAAATCGGACACGTAGATTACCGTCTAAAAGTGTTTCTGTGGAGGACCCCAACTTTAAACGAAAATTATAGAATAAATAGAAAATAAATATTAAAAATTCATAATAAATTTGTAAAAATTATTTTAAAGCCTAAAAATGGGTTTTTAATAATTTGGAATATATTTCATTAATATTTTAATATTTTTAAATATTAATGATAGTTAATTTATTTAATTATTATATCAAATAAATTACTTAAAAATGATTTTAATACTTTATAAAAATCATTTGAAATTATATTAAAGTGTAAGGAAATATTTTAAGTTATTTTTAATGACTTTTAATATTTTGTGATGAATTTCATTAATAAATTAATATTAATGATATTGGATTTATTTAATAAATATATTAAATAAATTATGGAAAATTAGAATTAATGTTTTAAAAATCATATAAAAATGATTTAACGGTTAGAAAAATATTTTAAGTTATAAAATATAACTTTTGATATTTTGTTATGAAAACACTAATATTTTAATATTAATGGCAATTATCGGATAATGGATTTAACTATTTAAAAATTATATAAATATGATTTTATGGTATTAAAAATATTTTGAAATATTATAAATATATTATAATATTATGACATGTATTTCATTAATATTTGATATGAAATAAATATTAATGTTAATGGAATTAAGTTGTATTTAATTCATATTAATATGATATTAAAGATTCAAAAATCATGATAAATGATAATAATTATCTGAAAATTATTATAAGTCATTGAAAAATATTTTGACTGAAAATAAAATTATCTAAGGTAAATGTAAAGTATTTAGGCAAAGTCTTATGGAAATTAGACTCATGAATTATCCGACTAGACCGTCGGGATGTCAGAAATTGTATCGAATTCAACTCAGACTGAAATAGTTTGACTTGATACCGAATTTTAGGTATTTTATAGACTGATAGGATTATGTGCTAATTTGTTAGGTTATATTATAACTGTATTTAACAGTACTATACTGTGATGATATTATTCTAATATTTGGAGATCGGTATTATCTATATTAGGTCTTCAAACAAAGCGATATAGATTGTGTAACGGTAATCAATGGTACAGGCAAGTTCTCTAACTCGATCTCGAGTTTATATTTTTGAAATATGCTTGGGGTTAATCATTACTGATTATACCATGTTTATGAATTATTGATTCGCACTCTGTGCACATTGCATGTATTCATCAGATATGAAAGGCTGATCACATTCATTACCATTTGGTCCAGTTGATTTATTCATGTTCATTATTCATTCAACTATGAAAATTTATTCATGCTTTTTCACGATGTATATATTGTAAAAAGTTAGCCAGCTTATTATTCAATTCTTTCAATCATGATATATCCTTAATTGAACTTATACTTGTTGGGTAAAATTATTGCTCACCCTTGCTATATCATGATAAACATTGCAGATTAGGACGAATACGTTGGATACAGGAAAAGTCAAAAGACAAGTCAGGTTTGGATTATATGTGCAGATAAATTTGTAAAACTAATGTATGATAATAACTTTGTATGTCTGATAGGATATTGATTTTGGTATTATATGAAGGTTCTCGACCTTGGGAATAATGTGTAATGTTTAATGTATAAACAGTTTATGTTTATATCTTTCGTAATAGACATAGAAATAGTACACTGGATTCGTGGTGATTTGGGACTCGAATCTGGGGGTATTACAGTTGGTATCAAAGCTGTAGGTTATAAACCTTAGGTAAGAGTACTGTAGGCTATAACCTCAGAGAAGGAAAGTGAAGATAATGAAAGAATAAGCTCAGGTAGAGTTTGAATAATAAGAAGTAAGTTAAGAAATTTATAAAGAAGGGATTAGATTATGTGTGAGATGATTCAAAGAAGAATCTCGCAGAGTTATAAGGAATATGAATGTGGGGTTACCCAACTCCAATAATAAGGATATAAGGTGATAACAAATAGACAATGTCTATAAGAAGAGATTGATAAAAAAGTTAAGAATAAAAAGTTATAGTTAAGTATGGTACAGTCGTACTCTTTAATAATTGATTTATAGTATCTGGGCTAAACGATTCCTTCATAGAGCGGAGGTATATACGAACTAGCAACTCGAAACCTAATTTGTTGGTTGTTTGTGGGAAACCACTCAGCGTACTATATTGAAACTATTAGAGACTCGATGTGTACCAAGTATGGAAAATGGATACGTATGATGAAAATGTGGAACTCTAATGAAATGTTGAGCAATATAAATGAAGTTAGAAATTCTTAAAGCAGGAATTGTTATATAAAAAAGAAAATTCAAAGAAGAATCTTAAAGAGATATAAAGTTAAGAAATGGGAGTTACCCTAAATCCAATAGCCAAGATAACGAACAATGTCGTAAATGATGGAAAAAGGAAAGAAAGATGATCGTAAAACAAAACGATCACGAGTTAAGAAAAGAATTTTAAGGGATATGATTATAGAATAATATCACGACGTGATCTGTTTAAGTTATTAAAGAAAGATGGTCTGTAATGTTTGAATGATTATAGCTTGATGCTATGAAGATATTGTACTATGATATAGTACGAGATAAACTCATGAGGAGTTATAGATAGTGGGATACGAGGAATTCGTATCGAGTAAAGAGCAAGTTATGAGCAAGATAGAGTTAGGTGGGATTTCAATTGAGGACTCCTGTGATGGCTGAGTTGTACAAACCTTTGTATGGGTGAGGATTTTGTGCTTGCGCTCAGTTTATCACATTGATAATCATTGGGATATTGGTGTCGCGCTATCAATGTATATGTGGTGAAAAGGTGATTCTTTTCTCATGTGTATATTTGATAGTTAGAAACTATTAAGATTAGTCAGATATTATTAGGATTAGGTGTGGTTCTTAAAACTAATGCATATGGTAAGTTCGTGACTCATAATAATATGGTATGTTTTGAATCCCCTCAGCGAATGGACGCCTATGGTCTGACTAGGATAAGTTCTTAAACTCATATTATTATGGCAAGTTCCTGAACTTCCAATGTGTAGTAAGTTTGATGAACTATACTTGGGGTAGAGGAAGATGGTAAGTTAAAACACAAGAATATTGTTCTAAATCTACTAGTTATGCTAGACTTTCGAAATTTATTGACTTCGTGCTGATGTTTACACTTTTATTTTCTTGAAAAATATTGGATCAAATGATGGAACCAATGAGTTTTAACAACAATACTGTTATTTGTATGTCTATGCTAATTGCTTCGGCTAGACAAAAATAATTTGAAAATATCAAAATGTATGTTATATATCATCAATGTATCATGGAACCTTGTGCAGAGATGACAAAAATGATAGTCATTAATGCAGTATTTCTTAGTGTTAGATGTGATCTAAGGATCGTCAGCCCACTATGCTATGATGTAGTACGATAAAATCACCAAATGATAGAATCCTCACCGGACTGTAAATACAGTGCGGTATCATGACGTCATAAAAAGATTTTTGAGATATCTTTACGATATGAGAATACATATGTATGTATATATATGTATATTTTGGTTGATGTCCGAATTGTTGTAGAGGTCTATGCTATTTGATTCAGCTAGACAAATATTGAAAAATGTTCATGAAATTCAAGAGTTTCTTGAGAAGTTATGCCAAACTAAATTGTTTTGGTGCGGATTTAGATGTTGAAAAGCTGAGATGAACAACCCTATTATTAGGGGTTACGCTTAGTTTATACTTTGCATTGAAATATTTGTGCACAATACATTGTACGAAGGATTGATCCCCCTAAGTACGTAGAGTCCTTATAGTCTTATGATTGTTAAAGTTAAAGTTGAAAGATTACTTATAACTGTGGATATGGTTCGTGGTCATTAGACCCTCAGTTGAATGCTTGCACTCTAAATTCTGAGATGAACAACTCTTTTATTAGAGGTTACGCTTAGTTTACACTTTGCGCTGAAATGTTTGTGCACAATACATTGTACGAAGGGCTTAACACCGTAAGTACGGAGGTCCATATAGTCTTATGACTGTTAAAAGTTCAAGTCGAGAAATACTTGATAACCTAGGGACGTATTTCAAGGTCTTGTGACCCCTCAGCATGATTGGATAATCTTTTGAAATCCTGAGTTATTCATACTTCTTCCCAATTATTGAGCAATTATGGAGGATTCATGTTATTTTGAAGTGAATATGGAAAGGAAAGTATTCCTTAGAAAGAAGTAAGTCGTAGAATGCGGCACTGAATGATGAGTATATTGAATAAGTGAGAAAAGAGATTTTGAAGTGAGAAGGATATGAGTTATCAAAGAATAATGTAAAACTTTTAATAGAAAAGTTTAATAATTGTAGAAAGATCTTTATGGAAAGAAGTGGTTATAAAACCCAAAGAATGAATATAGTATTAACGTAAAATCTATTTTGATAGATTGAATGAATAAAGATTAATAGATAAAATTTCGAGGACAAAATTCTTAGAAGAAAGGGTGAATGTAATTTCCCGAGTAAATTTTGAAAAGAGATTTGGTGAAAACCGAGTAAGGGAGATTTCTTTGATTTCGAGGACAGAATCTTTATAAGGAGGGAAGGATGTGACATCGCAGATTTTTAAGAATTAATAAATGAGAATTTAATAAATAAAATTGTTATTTTAAGATGTTTAAGTACGAGTATGTGTATATGTGTTATATATTGTGAAATATGTGAATTGGTGTGAAGAAAATTTAAATGTTAATTTAATATTTATTGAAGTAAATAAATATTATAATTGAATTATTTATTGAGATTATGTGATTAATATGGAGTAATGTAATTAAATGTATTATATTAATTAAATGATTATTTAATATTTAATTAATATGTAATGATTTTATGTTATAGTTTTAATTTAATTGAGATAATATAGTAATGTGGTAATTGTTACATGAAGTTATAATTAGCGAGTAATTATAATGTGACAATTTTATGTGATTAATTGATGTTAAACTTTTAATTAATTAAATTAATGTTAAGATTTAATTAATTGAAGGATAACATTAAGAATATGTGTTAAAGGATCTATTAAAAGATTTAAAAGAGTTTTTAAAACCGTTTCCCCAAACAAGGTCTTACTTTTATTTTAAACCTGTTTTATCCAAACAAGATCTTAACTATTAAAACCTGATTTTAAAATAATATGGTTTTGCCAAACAAGCCTTAAGGCTTTTAAATTTCTAATTTTGTAACTTATATATTAAATTGATAATTAGTATATGTAATTATATTGGGAGTTACATATTCTATAATTATATGTTTTATATGTATATTGCATATACACTAAGTTATGTTAGTTTTCTAAACCTAAGTCTAAACTAAGAACAATAGAGAGAGAAAGGGGATTGCAGATTTCAGAAGTTATAGGGAGTCTAGGAGGTGTCTTGGATCTTCATACAACTTAAAATCATAAGCTACTTTGAAGGATAAAGAAGGCTTGCAAGAAGAAAAAGGTAAGAAATTGAAAATTTTCAATTTTTGTGCTATTTTTGTTAGATCTTTATGAACCAAGAAACTTTTGTTTTGGATCATTAAAAACTCATGATTTATATGAGTATTGGTATTTTATATGTGTATCAAAGTATTTTTGAAATAAAAAGTTAGATCCAAAGTAAGAAAATCAAGTTTTGTACCAAAAGGTTTAAGAAAAAGCTTTTCTTTGTATACTATATATAATTTTATGTTAGATTCTTTGGGTTCATGTGATTAATGGTTTAAAATATGTTAACATGCTAGATACATGAGTTAAGGGCAAAACTCCTTTGAAATCACTCAAATATGTTAAGAAATGAACAAGTTATGAATTAAATCCCAAAGTACCCTAACTGCTGAACACAAGCTACTGATCAGTCACTTCTGTCCATTTTTTCAGGACTAAAACAGAACCAAAATGGATGTTTGAGACATGGAAACTGTAGTTCGGGAAAATACGAATTCAACGATACCTATTGGACCTAAATCCGATTTGTAGATTTTGTTTTATAAGCGTTTCCGTTAAGGACCCCAAATCTGAAAAAGGAACCAACTGTTGAAGAAAACCTTGCTGACCAGTCACTTTGGGGCTGATTTCTGGGGCCTAGACAGATTGTAATTTGGTGTTTGATAACTGAAAACTGTAGTTCAAGAAAATACGGATCCAACGAGTCTGATTGGGCCTCAATCGGAGTTGTGGATCTCGTAATACAAGCGTTTCTGTAAAAGACTCCAAAATTGAAAATGTTTACAAGGCATGTAATGGTCAGTCGGTAGTGGCCTATTTTCAGGGTGCTATACTGGGCCAAATGGACCGTTTCTTGAGCTTAAAACGTAGCTCGGGAAGTCACGGTTATAACGATACCAAGTGGGTCCAAATCGGACTCGTAGATTACCGTTTACAAGTGTTTCTGTGGAGGACCCCAACTTTAAACGAAAATTATAAAATAAATAGAAAATAAATATTAGAAATTCATAATAAATTTGTAAAAATTATTTTTAAGCCTAAAAATGGGTTTTTAATAATTTGGAATATATTTCATTGA
The DNA here is from genome assembly GCA_016801055.1 of Panax notoginseng. Classification (NCBI taxonomy): domain Eukaryota; kingdom Viridiplantae; phylum Streptophyta; class Magnoliopsida; order Apiales; family Araliaceae; genus Panax; species Panax notoginseng. The sequence goes on from CM029019.1 coordinate 167,701,353, forward strand.
TATTTTAATTTTTTAAATATTAATGATAGTTAATTTATTTAATTATTATATTAAATAAATTACTTAAAAATGATTTTAATACTTTAAAAAAATCATTTGAAATTATATTAAAGTGTAAGGAAATATTTTAAGTTATTTTTAATGACTTTTAATATTTTGCGATGAATTTCATTAATAAATTAATATTAATGATAATAGATTTATTTAGTAAATATATTAAATAAATTATAGAAAATTAGAATTAATGTTTTAAAAATCATATAAAAATGATTTAAGGGTTAAAAAAATATTTTAAGTTATAAAATATAACTTTTGATATTTTTTCATGAAAACACTAATATTTTAATATTAATGGCAATTATCGGATAATTGATTTAACTGTTTAAAAATTATATAAATATGATTTTATGGTATTAAAAATACTTTGAAATATTATAAATATATTATAATATTATGACATGTATTTCATTAATATTTGATATGAAATAAATATTAATGATAATGGAATTAAGTAGTATTTAATTCATATTAATATGATATTAATGATTGAAAAATCATGATAAATGATAGTAATTATCTGAAAATTATTATAAGTCATTGAAAAATATTTTAACTAAAAATGAAATTATTTAAGGTAAATTTAAAGCATTTAGGCAAAGTCTTATGGAAATTAGACTCCTGAATTATCTGACTAGACCGTCGAGATGTCAGAAATTGTACCGAATTCAACTCAGACTGAAATAGTTTGAATTGATACAGAATTTTAGAAATTTTATAGACTGATAGGTTATGTGGTAATTTGTTGGGTTATATTATAACTGTATTTAACAGTACTATACTGTGATTATATTATTCTAATATTTGGATATCGGTATTATCTATATTAGGTCTTCAGACAAAGCGATATAGGTTGCGTAACGGTAATCAATAGTACATGCAAGTTCTCTAACTCGATCTCGAGTTGATATGTTTAACATATGATTGGGGTTAATCATTATTGATTATACCATGTTTATGAATTATTGATTCGCACTCTGTGCACATTGCATGTATTCATCAGATATGAAAGGCTGATCACCTTCATTATCATTTGGTCCAGTTGATTTATTCATGTTCATTATTCGTTCAGCTATGAAAATTTATTCATGCTCTTTCACAATGTATGTGACGACCCCAAAATAGGTCCATTCCACCCAACCCATTCTGAGTCGCCAAATACATGGTACAGAAACAACTATAACTTTATTAATACATTTGTCGTGCAAAATACGACAACATATATACTGTGAGTTTAAATATAAATATTGTCTTCTAGACAATATCCACACTCAAATAAGTCCTCATTATTGATACACTATTTTACAAAATAGTGAGGACTACTAAAACAACTGTCTTGAACCATCACTCCACACCCCAATTAGTTCCCGCTATATTCTCGCCTCTTGAGAAGAAAAATGGAACAAAAAGGAAAAGGTGAGCTCAACTAGCCCAGTAAAGAATGTTATGACTAAGATAATACAGAACAAATTATCGTTAGTCTTTAACAGAGAAAAATTTAATAGAATACAATAGACAACAAGTTTTAAATCAATATTCGCAGCGGAAATAATAATCATTAGAAGAGTAGTTTAGTAGAGAATGAAATCTACTATCTTCTATATATGGATTTAAAAGCTCATCGTCTATCTTTTATCCCTGTAACATCAATCAATATATATCTGGAATCAATCATTCATCTTTGCACTACAGGCCAAAGATATTCATCACTTGGTCATGTTCATCTAAACACCTGTTCATCTTTGCACTATGGGCCAAAGATATTCATCAGAAATCATTCATCTTTGCACTACAGGCCAAAGATATTCAGTTATATCATCATTTAGGACTGAGGATGATGAAAAATATTTTAAGGAAACGAATCCAGTGAAATAAAATAACAAATATTAAGGATTTGTATTTCGATTTATCCATGTCCAAAAATACCTTATAAATAATCATAGTGAAGTAAAATTCAAGAATGATCAAAACATGGATACAATCAAAGCTAGTATCCAGAATAGATATTTTGGACGAAAAGAAGAAAATTTTATTTTTCGGTGAATAGTAACTCGTGAATAGTAACTCATGAATAGTAACCCCGATATGAAAAGTTCCAAATTTGATAAAAATTTTCAACCAATATTTTGGCATAATGATATTGAAGAAATAATATCATTTTCGAATAAAATAACATCCCTTACCTCGTAAAGGCAGCACTTCTAGTTGAAAAACCGGATATAGGCTGTGACTTGAACTTGCACCGTATAGCAACACTCACAGTATTAAAATACTCATAAGAATACGCTCAATATATCGAGAGAGAAATAGAGAGAAAACTTCAGTTTCTGGTGTGATTTTCAATTCTAACCTAAGCACCCTATTTATAGAAAAATGCTTAGAACACTAAAGTAGAAAATTTAATATAATAATATTATTTTTAAATAAAATTCTTACGCATACCTAGCATCTGAATTCAGCCACCTAATCACATGTTAAATGAGTCCCAACAATGAAAAAAACGTTTTTTGTAAAAAAAATATTTAAAACTTCAAAAATTAATTATTTTGAAACTCCGAAACATCAATAATTCATAATAAATAGCCCTTTTGTCAGAAAAATTCGAAACTCACAACTTTCCATAGGAAATTCCATTATCTATAACTTTGAAGAAGAAAATTTTTCCAAATTCCAAACAAAAATTGACCGAAATCCATAAACGGACGATTTTACAGGCCATATTCAAATTTCAGTCAAGAAATGGGCCCACAGACATGTTTAACATGTTTTAAACAACTTTTGCAACAAAAATACTCTTTCTCCTCATATACTCATATATCTCACATTCATTATAAAAATATCATCATTATTATATTATTAAAATAATATATTTAAATGAATTATTTTATCAGAAAAAGATAAAATATTAATTTACAACAATTGTCACATTTAAAAATTTTTCTCCATCTATATCCACATAAAATTAATATTTTCCTCACCATATAAATCAATAATTAATTATTCATAAATAATATTACAGAATCACATTACTAACAACCAGGTAGTTCCCAGGAAAGAGGGGGCTTTCGAATAAGGATCTCTCCTTACTGGCGCGCAATTAGATGACCAAACCTCTCCTTAGACAGAACTTTTTAGACATTGCCAATAATGATATCTAATAATATTATTCAGATAATATGAATTATTGCTCCGATAATAGAAAATATTGTGTAGGGACAATTATTAAAACAACAGTAATATAAAATATCAACGCAGCAATTATTGAATCAATAAAATAAAATACTGACCAGTAATTACTGTAACAATTATTGAGTAGTGCCTTCTTACGTAAGAATCAATAATTGGTGCAATACCGTGTGCTACTGTGCAACAACGCGTATTACTGTGTTTTAACCATCGGGTATTCCAACAGTATTAACGGTAACAACTACGCCGTTATTTATAAACAACTCATACTTGTCGTTTTCTTCATCCAATCGCTTTCCGTTATGGGGCCCACACAAGGCTGCGCCGTCGTACGAATATTCCCCGACAACAAGAATATTCCACGACCAAACGAATATTCCCCGACAACAATGAATATTTTATGACCACTTGCTTATTTTAAATATTTGCGCATTTTACCCATAACTAACCTCATTAATCAATTTAACCCTTACTATTTCAAAATAATAAATAGAGGAAATTAAATTTCATTTATTAATAATTTGGGGTCTTACAACCTCCCCTCCTTATGAAATTTGGTCCTCGAAATTGACGTACGTACCTGGTGTTTCGAAAAGATGAGGATACCTCGCTTTCATTTTTTTTTCTAACTCCCAGGTCATTTCCTCAATAGCATGATTTCTCCACAAAACTTTAACTTGTGGTATGACCTTCGTGCGTAGGACATGCTCCTTCCTATTCAAGATCTTGACAGGTACCTCTTCGTACGTTAAGTCTTCAGCTATCTCATCCGGTTCTAACTCAATAATGTGGTTTGGGTCTTTCACATATTTTCGTAACTTCGATATGTGAAAAACGTTATGAACACGCGTCATACTTGACTGTAAAGCGAGTCTATAGGCCACAGTTCCTACTCGATCGAGGATTTCAAATGGACCAATAAATCAAAAGTTTGAGCTTTCGTCACATCGCTAATTCTCGCTTTTGGAATAACAACTTCTTGCACCTCCTTCTTCATATGATCAGCTCCAGTGTGTAGCTTGAGCGATTTTAACTTTATCGATAAAAGTAGATTCTACTCATATATCATCACATGGGTACCTAGAGTCTTCAACTCTATCTCTATCATTTGTAAGTTATACAAAAATGGGTTTTTGACAATATCGCACTTATACTCGTATACGATGTTTTACTCAACACGTCAGCTACCACGTTCGCTTTTCCAGGATGGTATGGTCAGAACATGTACCAAATTGAGTCTCCCCTTGAGTTCTTTGAAGCTCTTCCCACATTCCTTGCTCCATTCGAATTTTTTATCTCTATGAGTCAACTGAGTTAATGGAGTAGCAATTCGAGAAAATCTTTCCACAAAATCTTTGATAATAACTAGCTAAGCATAGAAAGCTACGTATTTCGATTACTGACTTAGGTTTACTCTCAACTGTGACTCATATCCCAATCTTGGATAGCACGTCACAATGACACCTATCAGTTTACAACCGCACGAATATGGCGTCCCCTACGGAGAGTCTGGCTTCAGTGCATTCCACAAAGGAAGTCACCAGATAAAGGCTCGGGTACAAACTTCTACAGTTAGGTTTTTAACTCCTAAAGTTCAATAGGAGCCATTCGATATGAGATTTTAGAAGTGAGTTTTGTACCAGATTCAAAGATGATACAAAATTCAATATCACGTGCAGGCCAAGAAATTCTTCAGGAAATACGTCAGGGATTTACTAACAATAGAAATATCATTCAAATCTGACGTATTTTTGTTCAAGTCCATAACATAGCTAAGAAAGCTTGACATCCGTTTTTCAATAAACGAATGACTTTATGGCTTGATATGAAAGAGTTTGACTTCAATGGTTTGGTTGCTTGAATTTGAATAATAGGTTGCTTAGGAATATGAAAACTAACAACCTTACAAAAGTAATCAATTTGGTATGATGAGTAGTTAACCAATCGATCCCTAAAATCACATCAAAAGCAAGTATCTTTAAAGAGATAAGGTCAACAGGTAATGTGATGGTGCCAACTTGGATCAAACAAGATTTATAAACAGTGGATGTGATGAAAGTATCTCCTAACAGAGTTTCAACAGATAAGTCAAAGTCTAATTTTCTCCGGAGTCAAGTTTAAACGTTGAGTATAAACAGGAGAGATAAATGAATGGGTAGAACCGGTATCTAATAAGGTATAGACTTCGCAAAAAATTATAATTAACTAACGCGTGCTAACTTTGTTCGGGTTACTCGCATTCTGACCAGTCACGAAAAACGCTCTTCCAAGAACCGTTGACTTTGACTTTTCTAGGGCAACTTTTTGAGTCACCACCCCCGTTGGACTTGGTTTCCATACAGTGCAATCTCGAGCGATACGTCCATCCTTTCCACAGTTATAATATACCTTAAATTGTTGTGGACAGTTTGGGCTGATATGTCCTTCTTTTCCGCACGTATAACATATGACCGGTGGTCGTTCTCCTCCCTTGGAACCAGTTGCTGCTGGTGCTGACGTATTCGTATTATCATTGTTGAATCTCCTCTTTTTAAAATCTCCTCCCGACTCGCTTCTTCTATTTTCATGGCCACGATTACCACCAGAGTGGTTGCCGTTCTTGTTTGTATTTTTCTTTCTCCGCTGGTTATCATTGTTCTGATGACTGCTGTCAACGGTATGATCCTGGTTGTGGTCCCTCGATTGACCGTACTCGTTATCTCGCTCTAATAATTGAGCCCTGTTGACAACATCTGAATAGAGAGAAAATTTATGAGAAATGAGATATTGACGTATGCCAGGTTTCAAACCTCTCAGAAACATCCGCATCATACGTTCCTCATTCCCCACCAAATGAGGTGCAAACCTGGACAACTCTGCAAACTTCATCTCGTACTGGGACACCATCATGTTATTCTGCTCCAGTCTAATAAACTCTACCTCCTTCATATGGCAATAAAATACTGAACAGTAATTACTGTAACAATTATTGAGTAGTGTCTTCTTACGTAGGAATCAATAATTGGTGTAATACCGTGTGCTACTGTGCAACAACGCGTATTACTGTATTTTAACCATTGGGTATTCCAACAGTATTAACGGTAACAACTACGCCGTTATTTATAAACAACTCATACTTGTCGTTTTCTTCATCCAATCGCTTTTCGTTATGGGGCCCACACAAGGCTGCGACGTCGTACAAATATTCCCCGATAACAAGAATATTCCACGACCAAACGAATATTCCCCGACAACAATGAATATTTTATGACCACTTGCTTATTTGAAATATTTGCACATTTTGCCCATAACTAACCTCATTAATCAATTTAACCCTTACTATTTCAAAATAATAAATAGAGGAAATTAAATTTTATTTATTAATAATTTGGGGTCTTACAACCTCCCCTCCTTATGAAATTTGGTCCTCGAAAGTGACATACGTACCTGGTGTTTCGAAAAGATGAGGATACCTCGCTTTCATTTCTTTTTCCAACTCCCAGGTCATTTCCTCAATAGCATGGTTTCTCCACAAAACTTTAACTTGTGGTATGACCTTCGTGCGTAGGACATGCTCCTTCCTATTCAAGATCTTGACAGCTACCTCTTCGTACGTTAAGTCTTCAGCTATCTCGTCCGGTTCTAACTCAATAATGTGGTTTGGGTCTTTCACATATTTTCGTAACTTCGATACGTGAAAAACGTTATGAACACGCGTCATACTTGACTGTAAAGCGAGTCTATAGGCCACAGTTCCTACTCGATCAAGGATTTCAAATGGACCAATAAATCGAAGGTTTGAGCTTTCGTCACATCGCTAATTCTCGCTTTTGGAATAACAACTTCTTGCACCTCCTTCTTCATATGATCAGCTCCGGTATGTAGCTTGAGCGATTTTAACTTTATCGATAAAAGTCGATTCTACTCATATATCATCACATGGGTACCTAGAGTCTACAACTCTATCTCTATCATTTGTAAGTTATACAAAAATGGGTTTTTGACAATATCGCACTTGTACTCGTATACGATGTTTTACTCAACACGTCAGCTACCACGTTCGCTTTTCCAGGATGGTATGGTCAGAACATGTACCAAATTGAGTCTCCCCTTGAGTTCTTCGAAGCTCTTCCCACATTCCTTGCTCCATTCGAATTTTTTATCTCTATGAGTCAACTGAGTTAATGGAGTAGCAATTCGAGAAAATATTTCCACAAAATCTTTGATAATAACTAGCTAAGCATAGAAAGCTACGTATTTCGATTGCTGACTTAGGTTTGTTCTCAACTGTGACTCATATCCCAATCTTGGATAGCACGTCACAATGACACCTATCAGTTTACTACCGCACGAATATGGCGTCTCCTACGGAGAGTCTGGCTTCAGTGCATTCCACAAAGGAAGTCACCAGATAAAGGCTCGGGTACAAACTTCTACAGTTAGGTTTTTAACTCCTGAAGTTCAATAGGAGCCATTCGATATGAGATTTTAGAAGTGAGTTTTGTACCAGATTCAAAGATGATACAAAATTCAATATCACGCGTAGGCCAAGAAATTCTTCAGGAAATACGTTAGGGATTTACTAACAATAGAAATATCATTCAAATCTGATGTATTTTTGTTCAAGCCCATAACATAACTAAGAAAGCTTGACATCCGTTTTTTAATAAACGAATGACTTTATGGCTTGATATGAAAGAGTTTGACTTCAATGGTTTGGTTGCTTGAATTTGAATAATAGGTTGCTTAGGAATATGAAAACTAACAACCTTACAAAAGCAATCAATTTGGCATGGTGAGTAGTTAACCAATCGATCCCTAAAATCACATCAAAAGCAAGTATCTTTAAAGAGATAAGGTCAACAAGTAATGTGATGGTGCTAACTTGGATCAAACAAGATTTATAAATAGTGGATGTGATGAAAGTATCTCCTAACGGAGTTTCAACAGATAAGTCAAAGTCTAATTTTCTCCGGAGTCAAGTTTAAACGTTGAGTATAAGCAGGAGAGATAAATGAATGGGTAGAACCGGTATCTAATAAGGTATAGACTTCACAAAAATTTATAATTAACTAACCCGTGCTAACTTTGTTCAGGTTACTCGCATTCTGATCAGTCACGAAAAACGCTCTTCCAAGAACCGTTGACTTTGACTTTTCTAGGACAACTTTTTGAGTCACCACCCCCGTTGGACTTGGTTTCCATACAGTGCAATCTCGAGCGATATGTCCTTCCTTTCCACAGTTATAATATACCTTAAACTGTTGTGGGCAGTTTGGGCTGATATGTCCTTCTTTTCCGCACTTATAACATATGACCGGTGGTCGTTCTCCTCCCTTGGAACCAGTTGCTGCTGGTGCTGACGTATTCGTATTATCATTGTTGAATCTCCTCTTTTTAAAATCTCCTCCCGACTCGCTTCTTCTATTTTCATGGCCACGATTACCACCAGAGTGGTTGCCGTTCTTGTCTGTATTTTTCTTTCTCCACTGGTTATCATTGTTCTGATGACTGCTGTCACCGGTATGATCCTGGTTGTGGTCCCTCGATTGACCGTACTCGTTATCTCGCTCTAATAATTGAGCCCTGTTGACAACATCTGAATAGAGAGAAAATTTATGAGAAATGAGATATTGACGTATGCCGGGTTTCAAACCTCTCAAAAACATCCGAGTCATACGTTCCTCATTCCCCACCAAATGAGGTGCAAACCTGGACAACTCTGCAAAATTCGCCTCGTACTGGGACACCATCATGTTATTCTGCTCCAGTCTAATAAACTCTACCTCCTTCATATGGCGAATACTTTCAGGAAAGTATTTTTCGTTGAAAAGTTTCTGAAACGTATCCCAAGACATGCTGAGTGCGGCAGGCTGGGTCCGTTTCACAGACTCCCACCAGTCTGCCTCGCCACGAAACATAAAGGTGGCGAATGGAACCTTCTGTTCCTCCGTGCATCCCAAGACATCGAATATCTTGGTAATTTGCTTGACCCACGTTTCCGCCATGATCGGATTCGGCTTTCCCTTAAATTCTGATGGTCCCAACTCTTTGAACTGCTTAGCCGTGACAAACTGTGAATTGCTATCATTTCCTCCTGTATTTTGAACACGAGTCTCCTTCGTCTGATTTTACATGAACTGCAAAAAGCTTCTAAATATCCCATCGTTCATCATCTGCCTATTGGTGTTGTTCACAGGAGGAACATTGCTAGCCTTTTGCACGTTCTCCTCGTTGGTAAGTACAGGCGTCTCCACGGTTTCATTTACTCCACTGTTAACATTCTCAGTCGACATTCTCAAATACTGCCATAAAACAAAGGTTAATTAAACAAATTAACAAATCACATAATACCCCTATATAATGACCGACCAACAAATAAGCTTAGGTAGGACACATTAGCGAAGGATTTACTCGTCTCTCCCCTCCTAGTTCTATTCCCCGATCTTCGCCAGAGATCATATCCCTAAGCTCTGATACCAACTGTGACGCCCCCAAAATAGGTCCATTCCACCCAACCCATTCTGAGTCGCCAAATACATGGTACAGAAACAACTACAACTTTATTAATACATTTGTCGTGCAAAATACGACAACATATATACTGTGAGTTTAAATACAAATATTGTCTTCTAGACAATATTCACACTCAAATAAGTCCTCATTATTGATACACTATTTTACAAAATAGTGAGGACTACTAAAACAACTGTCTTGAACCATCACTCCACACCCCAATTAGTTTCCGCTATATTCTCGCCTCCTGAGAAGAAAAATGAAACAAAAAGGAAAAGTGTGAGCTCAACTGGCCCAGTAAAGAATGTTATAACTAAGATAATACAGAACAAATTATCGTTAGTCTTCAACAGGGAAAAATTTAATAGAATACAATAGGCAACAAGTTTTAAATCAATATTCGTAGCAGAAATAATAATCATTAGAAGAGTAGTTTAGTAGAGAATGAAATCTACTATCTTCTATATATGGATTTAAAAGTTCATCGTCTATCTTTTATCCCTGTAATATCAATCAATATATATCTGGAATCAATCATTCATTTTTGCACTACAAGCCAAAGATATTCATCACTTGGTCATGTTCATCTAAACACATGTTCATCTTTGCACTACGGGCCAAAGATAATCATCAGAAATCATTCATCTTTGCACTACAGGCCAAAGATATTCAGTTATATCATCATTTAGGACTGAGGATGATGAAAAATATTTTAAGGAAACGAATCCAGTGAAACAAAATAACAAATATTAAGGATTCGTATTTCGATTTATCCATGTCCAAAAATACCTTATAAATAATCATAGTGAAGTAAAATTCAAGAATGATCAAAACATAGATACAATCAAAGCTAGTATCCAGAATAGATATTTTGGACGAAAAGAAAAAATTTTATTTTTCGGTGAATAGTAACTCGTGAATAGTAACCTTGACATGAAAAGTTTCAAATTTGATAAAAATTTTCAACCAATATTTTGGCATAATGATATTGAAGAAATAATATCATTTTCGAATAAAATAACATCCCTTGCCTCGTAAAAATAGTACTTCTAGTTGAAAAATCGGATATAGACTATGACTTGAACTTGCACCGTATAGCAACACTCACAGTATTAAAATACTCATAAGAATACGCTCAATATATCGAGAGAGAAATAGAGAGAAAACTTCAGTTTCTGGTGTGATTTTCAATTCTAACCTAAGCACCCTATTTATAGAAAAATGCTTAGAACACCAAAGCAGAAAATTTATTATAATAATATTATTTTTAAATAAAATTCTTACGCACACCTAGCATCTGAATTCAGCCACCTAATCACATGTTAAATGAGTCCCAACAATGAAAAAAATGTTTTTTGTAAAAAAAATATTTAAAACTTCAAAAATTAATTATTTTGGAACTCCGAAACTTCAATAATTCATAATAAATAGCCCTTTTGTCAGAAAAATTTGAAACCCACGACTTTTCATAGGAAATTCCATTATCTACAACTTTACAGAAGAAAGTTTTTCCAAATTTCAAACAGAAATTGACCGAAATCCATAAACGGACGATTTTACAGGTTATAATCAAATTTCAGTCAAGAAATGGACCCACAGACATGTTTAACATGTTTTAAACAACTTTTGCAACAAAAATACTCTTTCTCCTCATATACTCATATATCCCACATTCATTGTAAAAATATCATCATTATTATATTATTAAAATAATATATTTAAATGAATTATTTTATCAGAAAAAGATAAAATATTAATTTACAACAATTGTCACATTTAAAATTTTTTCTCCATCTATATCCACATAAAATCAATATTTTTCTCACCATATAAATCAATAATTAATTATTCACAAATAATATTACAGAATCACATTACTGACAACCAGGCAGTTCCAAGGAAAGAGGGGGCTTTCCAATAAGGATCTCTCCTTACTGGCGCGTAATTAGATGACTAAACCTCTCCTTAGACAGAACTTTCTAGACATTGCCAATAATGATATCTAATAATATTATTCAGATAATATGAATTATTGCTCCGATAATAGAAAATACTGTGTAGTGACAATTATTAAAACAACAGTAATATAAAATACCAACGCAGCAATTATTAAATCAATAAAATAAAATACTGAACAGTAATTACTGTAACAATTATTGAGTAGTGCCTTCTTACGTAAGAATCAATAATTGGTGCAATACCGTGTGCTACTGTGCAACAACGCGTATTATTGTGTTTTAACCACCGGGTATTCCAACAGTATTAACGGTAACAACTACGTCGTTATTTATAAACAACTCATACTTGTCGTTTTCTTCATCCAATCGCTTTCCGTTATGGGGCCCACACAAGGCTGCGCCGTCGTACGAATATTCCCCGACAACAAGAATATTCCACGACCAAACGAAGATTCCCCGACAACAATGAATATTTTATGACCACTTGCTTATTTGAAATATTTGCGCATTTTACCCATAACTAACCTCATTAATCAATTTAACCCTTACTATTTCAAAATAATAAATAGAGGAAATCAGATTTTATTTATTAATAATTTGGGGTCTTACAATGTATATATTATAGAAAGGTAGCCAGCTTATTATTCAATTCTTTTAATCATGATATATCCTTAATTGAACTTATACTTGTTGGGCAAAATTATTGCTTACCCTTGCTATATCATGATAAACATTGCAGATTAGGACGAATACGTCGGATACAGGAAAAGTCAAAAGATAAGTCATCTTTGGATTATATGTGCAGATAAATTTGTAACAGTAATGTATGATAATAACTTTGTATGTCTGATAGGATATTGATTTAGGTATTATATGAAGGTTCACGACTTTGGGAATAGTGTGTAATGTTTAATGTATAAACAGTTTATGTTTATATCTTTCGTAATAGACATAGAAATAGTACACTGGATTCGTGGTGATTTGGGACCCGAATCTGGGGGTATTACAGCGAAGGTCAGGCAGCCCTGACAACACATACTGTTGGCAGTAAATCCAACAGGGCATTGGTGTCCTGATGATACAAACCAGGAAGGATCAACATCATCGGGGAGGATCGATGATGGAATATGTTATACACATCCTCAAACAGACAATGCTTTATCCCCACAGATCCCTTGTACACGAGAGACACATCTTCGGAATAAAGTCTGTATCAAGGATTAAGGACTTTGGTGATAACCCCAACGTCAACATCCTAAAAGATTTGGATCACACGTCCAAGCTTGGCATTGTTGCCAATCCCATACAGATGTAACAGGGAGCCGACAATTATCCCAACATGTTGGAGAACAATCCAATAATACATTTGCATCATGTTGCTGCACATGGCATCAAGTTTATTTTGTTGCATTTTAAGTGTCTAGGATTCTTTATCTTATCCATGTCATTGCATTGCATGAATATGATATAGAGAGGCATCTGTAGACACTCAAAATTTTCTGCACACCTGTCACTAACATTGCAGGAGGGCAGATTCGTCTTTCAGAGATAACCCTGGAAGACAGCTCATATCCAGTCCGGACGTCTGCTTTATCAGCCCAAACCGGAGATAACCCCGGTGAGGGGAAAGTAGTCATCTTGCCACCTTAATGCCACATCGCATCGTCTCAACATTTCATACATAGATTTCTACACAGCAATGTCCCATAAGAACCAAGGAAGTCCAATCCCGAGTGACTATTGCGCAGGACAACATATAGAATTTGAAGCTTGAAGATCGAAGGGCATGGTCCCATCTTCCTGACTTCGTACAACCTCTAATCCCATGTCATTGCGTAACTCTTGACAACGGCGGTTCGAAATAGGTCTTATACACCTCAATCGGATGCCCGGATTGTAGTTCTGAAAGTTCGAGCGGACATCACGTTGCATACGTGCACGTACTTCGAGATGGCAGGACCCGTGGAGCCCGGGGCACCCCGGGCAGCCGCAGGTACACCTGCGGCTCCCCCCTCTATAAATAGAGGGCTTGGGGTGGCCATTTGGTTTAGCAATTTCTGAGTTAATTTTGTAATCTCTTATTTGGAATTTTTTTTGTTCTTTTCTTGGTGGAACATTGGTAGATTATGTTGATTTGGGTCATCTTTGGACTTTTATTGGAATTGCCACTTTTTTTTAATTTAATTTTACTAATTATGTTTGTTTTCAGATGGTGTAGGGCTAAATTTCAACAAAAGTGAGAAGCAGCATTGTACTCAAAATCAGTAGAAAAATTCGAATATGGTGAGTACTATGTGGTATACAAGTTATTATGTATGGATAAATAATTTGAATGTTTTTTGTCACATTTTACCATTGTTCAGTTAGTTTAATCTGCTTTTATTTTGGGTTATCTTTGGACTTCGCTTGGACCAGACATCAGATATCAGGAAATGATTCATGAAACATAACGACAAGGGTAATGCTAACGCTAGTGCAACAAAATCTGCAAATCCCTCATCATTGGAGAAGCCTTCTTCAGCTACCTCCAAACTGGAAATATCTGTAAGTATATTGAAGTTGTGGTCTTGGTGTTCTTGCAACTTAATTCTCAGTTTTCAGTATAATTTTTAAATCTTTTTTGGGGTTAATATGAAATACTGGATAAATGTGTGGGCTTTGATGCCTGATATTATCTTTTGTAGTAGAGATTTCTCAATGTCATCTTTTTTGTTTGAATTTCTAGGGAAAGCAAAGAAAGAAAATGAAGGGCTCAGTTGATGTCACTCCCAATAAAAAATTAAAAAGTGGATTGAGTAAAGGAGTTAACAAGAAATCCGTAGATATTGATGAAAGTGATGAAGATAATATGGATAATACAGATACCAAGTCTCATCCAAAATCTTCATGAGTGATAATCACTTGTAAGGTGTAAAGCTTAAAATAAAAAGTCTGTTGAACTTTCAAACTTTCCTTTTTATGCTAAAGATGGAATATACTTTATTATTACCGAAGAGCCTATATTTATTTTCTGGGTCACATAATCCAAGAGCTCGACATGCTTTTCTTTCAGTTCACAATTATCCTTTTCCTTGATTTCATGCGTTTATAATTGCTCTTAAGGTGTTATTTCTCTCCATTTCAGTTCACAGTCTCTCCCCTCCCCTCCTCTCCTTGTTTTTTATTGTCTTTTTAATTTTGTGTTTAAATATTGGTTTTATTTTCGCTCGGTAGCAACCATCTAAGCTGAAGTATACTAATAGATGTTGAATGAGGTCTGTTAATACTTGAGATGTAACTTGTCAGTAATGAAGCCCTCTGTGTTAATTTGGATCGGTTAGTTTTTCTTAAGTTTCTTCCTTGCATATGTTATGAATTACCTTGTGAATAATATCTAATCCTGTTCATTGTTGCCAAATTTATTACAGCTCGAAGCATCAAAAGACTGTGCTGATTATGGATGAGGTCGATGGAATGTCTGCTGGAGATAGAGGTGGAGTGGCTGATCTTATTGCTAGCATCAAGGGCTCAAAAATTCCAATAATCTGCATTTGTAATGATCGATACAGTCAGAAGCTAAAGAGTCTTGTAAACTAATGCTTACTTCTTTTTGTGCACTTGTGTAATTGGTTTGAGATAGCTAATGTGCACTTCTTTTTGAATGCTATAACCTGACTTTTTTGATATGGTTAATAGACCGCATTAATAACATACATTATCAGGATCTGCCTGGTTCTTGTGTCTTGCTCAGTCAATTCAATTCACATGGATTAATTTGTTGTGTGGAAATACATATGGATTGCTTGTTTGTTTGTGTCAGTTTTTTGTTTGTAATTTTCTCATCTGAGTTAGTTAGTTAGTTATATATATATTATGCATTTGTTTACTTATAGGGGACAGTAGCGAACATTGGAGTTATGTTCTGTTAAAGAGTCCATCAAATTTATTATGAAGTTAAGAACCGTGTTTGGGTGGGATTGACAGTAGAGTGAGAGTCCAAACGTGCTCGGTGGGATTGATGTACACACATAATGGCACTATTGGACATTTGGATTGCACCCAAAAAAGAGAAAACGTGTTATTCAGTCTATATATAGCTACCTAGTCCAGAGCATATGTATCTCAACTCTCTCTCTCTCTCTCTCAACGTTCATGGCTCATAAACAAACCAGGAAGCAAAGTGCACAAAATTACAACCGAATGAAAAATACATAACGTGTTGGTAATCTCATTCAATTCACATAAGTGCACAAATTTCATACATAACGTGTTGGTTAAAGAATGAAAATTATCAAAATTACAACCGATTTAATAACATTAACAACACCGCATACATAACATTAACAATTATGATACATACAAAACCTTCAAGCCTGATCAGTATATGTATATATCAGGGTGAACATGGTTAAAGTTAGAAAGTTAGAGAGTTGTTTCCCATTCAGCATATTAACCACTCAAAAGAAACATAACCCACCAAGTTGTGATCCATTCATAGTTTCCAATGCCCTCCTAGCATCATCTGGGCTATCAAAATTGTCTAGAGCTTCCATTGTCATCTTTTGATATAACCAAGCTAACAATTTTCCCAAACTCAGAAAACTTCTCTCTAAGGAGTTCTTCATCAACCTCTAAATCTAGATTCTTCACGTAGAGGTTAGTGTATTTAGCATCTATGTGAAGCACGATCACTTTTCTTTACAAATTTCCCAACATACCTGTGTCACGATTGATTATGAAAAGGCAAGAGATATATATAACCATATAATCTTATATAGAATGTGAGACTGATGGTTATAGGGAAAATAAGGAATTGGACATACATATGCTTGCCTCCAACAATGGTGCCATTGAGCTTCTCAATAGCAACATTTGCAGATTCTTCAGACTCAAACTGCACAAAGCCATATTCTTTGCTCTTATTATCCTCAAACATGACAACTTTGCAAGACAAGATATTCCCGAATTTCTGAAACAGTTCTTGAAGCTTCACATTATCAACTGATTCATTCAAGTTCTGCAACAAAACACCCAAAACTTATTTTATATTTGAAATCTGAGAAAAAGAAAACCTTTGACTTATAAAGATAGCCAAATAACAATGATATTTGATCCATAAACAGGTATACCTTGACAAACACATTGCCAATTCCATTTCTTCTTATGCCAGGATTGCGATGCGACCACATAACCCTTATCACTTTCCCATTAAGTGTAGAGTGATTTTTCAACTCAATAGCCTCAATTGCTGGCTCAGAATCAACAAGGAGAATCATAAATTAGAAATTTCAACTAAGCAAACCACGATTTGATTATTAAAAATCCACCAGGCAAAAATACCTTCAGCTTTTTCAAGAAAATAATGAATACAGCGGCGAATTACCATGTGTCTATTTATTTCATCACATACCTTTTCTTATCTCAAATAAAATGATCACTAGAGACAGATTAATATTTAGGATGTTAACCATGCCAGCATTATTGACTTTCGGTCTTCACTCTCGAAACAAATTCCTTTTGATCACTAAATCAGTAACACTAAAGACATAGTACACATCAAAAATCCAAAACTACACAGTTTTTTTCACGGATTCCAAAAATGCAAAAATAATTAGTAAAAATGTTCAATATTCAAATCGAAATAGCAAACATAAAAAATTCCAAAAGCTAATGGAACCAGTTTAAACTTTTTGGCCCTCAAACCCATGGAAAACCAAATAATCAGGCAATCCATCACACAAACCACACAAAATTATAATAAAATAAGTATCATTCAACAAACAAAAGATCAAAAGATGTAATCACTTATATTCGTCCATGCATAGCAAAAAATTGGGTCACTATGTACATCTACATGATTTACGGCTTTCAGAAAGTGAAATTGCTTCAATTCAGCAGGTAAACACGAAAATTGAGATTAAAACCGATTACAGCAATTAAAACGATTAACTATTTACAAATCATAGCGATCAAACAGTATTCTGATAAAAAACGACGATAATCAATTGGAATAAAGGCACAAATGAACAATAAAAGATGAGCAAAAGATACGGCATTGCCAATTAAAGGGGAAACAATACCATCTTGAGGAGAGAGAAAGTTGACGTAGCCGTAACAGAGAGAACGACCGGTGGTGGAGTCGCGGCAGACACGAACGGAAGCGAGGCTCTTGAACTCTGAGAAAGCATCATGCAGCTGTCCGTCGGTGACTTCATAGTGAAGGTCACTGATACAAATCCTGATCAGCAAGTTATTCACATATTACATGCAAAGAAAATAAGCAAGTTTCAAGCGGCAAAAGATCCTAACATGGCAAGGAGTTTGGGATTTTAGGAAAAAGATTTTTATTTCCTAAAATATTAGGCAGATTCTATTAGCCTAATTTTTAGGGATTTATTTTCCAAATACTTATCAAATTCTATTATAATTAGGATTTCTTTTCCGTTTAGATTTACTTTCTAAATAAGGTTTTTATTGTTTTATAGAAATAGGAATTTCTTTTCCAAATTGATTTCTACTTCCATGTAGAAATTAGGGTTATGATTTGTAATTCCTATTAGGATTAGAATAATTTGTTCCTATTGTTTTTAGGATTGTTTTGAGTAGTATAAATAGAGGTCCAAGTTGATGTAAACAATATACATTATTCATTATTCAATATATTTGTGAGGTTATTCTCTACTTTTGGTTCTTTGAAGAATTCTTAAGTATTTTTCTTAGTTATTTCTTTGAGATTCAATTTGACTTATCATACAACAATTCATAGTTGTGTGTGGCGTCTTCTACCGCATCAATCGTCGATTGTACTGAGATTACCGCTTCAGTATAAGCGAGGGGTCAAGGTGTCGTTGGTGTCCATTCAACGCAGATTTCCGAACGCGAGCAATTATACCAAGATTACCGTCTATATATAGGCGAGGGGTTAAGGTGTTGCAAGCAATTCTCCCAACAACTGTGCTAGAAACGATCCGGGAGACGACCACCTCACGCAAGTGTGCCGTGGAGTCTATCATTTGGTATCAAAGCTAAGCCTTTCTAGCGAGTTACTTATCTTTAATTTTCTGTCGAAATATATATTGTAAAAAAAAAATGTAAAAAAAAAAATACAAAAAATATAATAAAAAAAAAAGAAAAAAGAAGAAGAAGAAGAATTCATATTCTATTTTCATTGTGCTAACCAAACTTGTAGCGCACCATCAAATCATCAAATTTCAACAAAGATTTCATACCGTTCCATCATCATCAATTCTGAAACGGAGCTATAATTTACAAATCTGAAGTATACAAGAGGAGTACAAGGCAATCAATCGGTGATTTTGTGGTATTCTGATAGTTACACCATCTATATTTTTGTTTCGTGATAAGTAATTTTGAATTGATTAGTAAAACCACGAATTTTACTAGGGGAATTCAAAAAGAACCTATTAGAGAGAATATTGAGGTAAAAGGCTTAGTGGTGAGATTAATCGAGGGTAAAAGCCAATTTATTGAGAGTATACACGACTGAACTATTGATTCGAGCGAAAACACGTAAGGGAGTGTGTGAGGAAATTTTTTATCTACTAACCCTTATTTTGCAGTAAATATGTTGGGCTATGAGGAGTCATTGGAAAGAAGACCCAGAGTTCGTATGAAATCTGGCGTGGATGAGTGGTGGAAATCATGGGAGGAGGATTATGAGAGGCATCATAATTATAATGGATGTAGGGAGCAGCCTCATAAACCTATGGAGCACAAGAAGGAACATTTATTGTCTAAGGAAATAAAAGTTGAAGAAGATCATGCGATTCTTGGAGAGTCATGAGAGACTAGAAAAGCTACAAGTGTGCAAGCTAACGAGGAAGAAACAATGCAACAAAAGAATATGTTTTATACTAGGTTTCTAGTACAAGAAAAGGTATGCATTGTAAAAATTGATTGTGATATTGGTACTAACATTGCTAGCACTACAATGGTGGAGAAACTAGGGTTGTTAACAGTTGCACATCCTCGGCCTTACAAGATGCAAGGGATCGTCGATTGTGAGGAGGTAATGGTGACTAGACGAGTGTCAGTTTCTTTTCGCATTGGCAGATATGAAGATGAAATATTATGCGATATAGTTCCAATTCATACTTGTCATTTGTTACTTGGGAGGCCATGGCGACACAACAGGCGCGCGAAGCATAACAGTTGTACTAATAAGTATTCATTGGTACACAATCGAATAAGGGTCAACCTTTGTCCTATGACGACCGAGCAAGTTCGTGACGATCTAATGTATTTACAAAAAGATCGTGATCAAATGCAAGAAGAAATTATAGAATACGCAGTCCAAGGAGAGTTATTGGGTTCGAGTGTTCAAGATGAAATCCATGATCTAAAGCAAGTTGGTGAACATCCGAAATAAAGTAATCAAGAAGATGAGTTTGTAAAAGAAAATACATGTGGAAAAGATCGACAAAAAGAAATTGTTCAAAAGATTGATAATGTAAAAGAAAAGTTTGAAAAGAATGAGGGAGAAAAGAAAAGAGAGAATGAAAATAAACAAGAGAAAAACAAACGAGAGGGTGAGTATAAAGAAGAGAGACAAGAAATATGTGACCATGAAAAAGAGAGTGAGTTGAAAAGTGAGTTATATTTTAAAAAGCTAATGACTGTACATTCGTACAAGACGGCGCTTTTGAATAATAACACTAACGATTCTTCTTTGTTTAGTTCTGTTTTTCCTATTGTGCAGGTTGTTGATGAAATACCCCGTGCTATCATTCCATATCAATCAGTTGATAGTATTCCCGAGGAGACGATGAAGTTACCAAGGCGGGTTGTAGAGTTGGTGAAAGTGGGTATCGTGAGAGAAGACATGAGTTCATATGATGATTATGAGATTATAGTACCTAAGGAGGAGGGGACAACGAGTTTGTTCGTCGATTTTGAATTGGTAAACAAGTATCGTTATTCTTTTTCTTGTTTGGATAATATGCTTGATAGATTACCAAATATTTGTGTTTTATCTACACTTGAAGGTGCTCATGTGATGACAATACCTAATCAAATTAGTGTGCATGACTGTGATAAATGGGAAATCGTTTTAACATGTGAGTTGTTTAGATGGATAGTTATTTCTATTATGCATCTAGTGTTTTCATGAGTTATTTAAAACATGTTTTGCATCCTTCAATAGAATTTTTTATTAGCTATTTTGATGGTAGAATCGTCTATAAACTATGGAGGATATTTGATTTTTGTTGAGTTAGTTTATGATCATGATATATATTCTTATTTTCGATGTTATTATTTGCATGAAATTCATTCTAGGTTTTCTTATCCATATGTTGAGTTAGGTTTTCATGCTAGTCAATCTTTACATGAGTTGTTTTTAGTTGACAATGGTAGTTATCATGTTTGTCCGTTCGAGCAATCTTTATTGCATGATTTGCTATCATATAGTTTTGATTCAACAAGTATTTATCATCAAGATCGTTTGAGGGATGAGTTATTTGCATGTTTAGTTAGTTCACTTGGATTAGCTAAGGCATTGCATACTTCCATGGAATTGTTGAATTATATTT
The DNA here is from genome assembly GCA_016801055.1 of Panax notoginseng. Lineage (NCBI taxonomy): Eukaryota > Viridiplantae > Streptophyta > Magnoliopsida > Apiales > Araliaceae > Panax > Panax notoginseng. Next base: position 167,722,579 of record CM029019.1, read on the forward strand.
TACATTCTTTTATGAGAAAAATTGTTCTCTATTTTGATGATATTCCGATTTTTGTCAATAATTTGCAAAATTCTATAGCATGTGTTGAGTTTGCTTGTCATAGTAAGTATGCTATTGAGTTTTTATCATGTGAAGTTGGTTGTGACCTTTTTAATCCATTGATAACATTATTTGTTCTTTATTGTGTTAATTTCAATGAAAAGAGAAAGGTTGGTTGTGTTTTGTAGATTCGTGATAGGATCATATTCATCGAGGGAAACATGGATCGTGCAATTCAATTCGATCAATGCATTGAGAGTCTACAGGGGAGTGTTTTGAATATTATTTTGGAAGACTATGCATATGATTTTGGTTTATTTAATTTCTTTGTGATTAGACAAAAGGAACTTATTGATTTGTTTTGTTTTGTGTTTAATCCAGGAATTCAAGAGAATTTGCGTGAGAAGCATTACGAATTTCAAGTATTGATATTTGACCCAGGTGCATTGACGAATGTGTTTCTTCGAAGTATTGAGATCATTATATTGACTTTTGTTCCGGGGATTCGTCACTGGGAGAATCTACCACATGAAGAGTTTTGCGTGATGATTTTTGATCCAGTAGGATATAAGACTTTTCATATTCTTTCTTACTTTGCATTCATGATTATTTTAGTGGATAGTAGATTAGTTTATATAATTAGTGTTGTGGGAGTAATTGGTCTACAAATTATCAATTTGAGAGAAAAGTCATACATTGCTATGTTCTTGGTGGGAGTTGGAGTTTTTGTTGCTTATACATGTCATTTGCAAGTTGAGTTTTGGCATTATGTTTGGTTTGATGCTACTAACTTAGTTTGTTTTTATGTAGGAGTAATTTTGTGGTTGAATCATTTTCGAGAGGACGATGTGCCAGATTTGAGGACAAATCCTTTTGAAGAGGAGGGGAATGATACAATCCTGATCAGCAAGTTATTCACATATTACATGCAAAGGAAATAAGCAAGTTTCACGCGGCAAAAGATCCTAACATGGCAAGGAGTTTGGGATTTTAGGAAAAAGATTTTTGTTTCCTAAAATATTAGGCAGATTCTATTAGCCTAATTTTTAGGGATTTATTTTCCAAATACTTATCAAATTCTATTATAATTAGGATTTCTTTTCCGTTTAGATTTACTTTCTAAATAAGGTTTTTATTGTTTTATAGAAATAGGAATTTCTTTTCCAAATTGATTTCTACTTCCATGTAGAAATTAGGGTTATGATTTGTAATTCCTATTAGGATTAGAATAATTTGTTCCTATTGTTTTTAGGATTGTTTTGAGTAGTATAAATAGAGGTCCAAGTTGATGTAAACAATATACATTATTCATTATTCAATATATTTGTGAGGTTATTCTCTACTTTTGGTTCTTTGAAGAATTCTTAAGTATTTTTCTTAGTTATTTCTTTGAGATTCAATTTGACTTATCATACAACAATTCATAGTTGTGTGTGGCGTCTTCTACCGCATCAATCGTCGATTGTACCGAGATTACCGCTTCAATATAAGCGAGGGGTCAAGGTGTCGTTGGTGTCCATTCAACGCAGATTTCCGAACGCGAGCAATTATACCAAGATTACCGTCTATATATAGGCGAGGGGTTAAGGTGTTGCAAGCAATTCTCCCAACAACTGTGCTAGAAACGATCCGGGCGACGACCACCTCACGCAAGCGTGCCGTGGAGTCTATCAGTCACCGACGTGCAAAGAGGCTGGAACGGTGGCGGGTACCGTGGCCATTCTGGAGAGGATTTAAGCGGCTTTTGGTTTTGCCATTGATTGGCTGCTAAATACAGAGCGATAAAGAAAGAGAAATATAAAGATTTACTTAGCAAAAAAAAAATTATGTATCGTCTGCTCTTGGGGAGAGAGAATCTATGGCGTTCTTCAAATGGGGAGAGAGAATTTGTATGCTTGAAAGAAATTTACAGATTAAAGAGCCGTTCTGAGAATTTGGCAATTGGAAGTGTGAGAGAGGGAAGAAATTTGGTTACGAGAATTCGGCAATTTTAGGAGAGAGGGAAGAAATTGGCATTTTTAACCGGCTTTTTGTTTGTGACCCGCGCTCTTTCCCCCTTTTTTGTTTGTGACCCGGGCGTCTTTTTTGTTCTTTTTTCATTTGGTCCGTCAATTGGTCCGTTGAGAAGGGCCATTTTTGAACGGCTATATATATATATATATATATATATATATATATATATATATATATCAACTGTTGTCAGACTTTGTCATATATATATATATGAATCAAGAGCATCCACCTTAAAGAGCAACCAGAGCATCCACCTCAAAACGACGTAGTTTTGGAGGGACGCGGTGGCATTTTTATAAATACAATGCCACCGCGTATTTACAAAAATGCCACCGCGTCCCTCCAAAACTACGTCGTTTTGATAAGTGGATGTTATTTAAGGCCTGGTTGCTCTTTAAGGTAGATGCTCTTGAACCTTACCGTATATATATATATATATATATATATATATATATATATATATATATATATATATATATATATATATATATATATATATATATATATATATACATTTCGTCCCGCCTTGAGTTTACTTCGTGGCGGTTGATCATTTTTTAAAGCTTTATTTACATTTCGTCCTGCCTGGAGTTTACTTTGTGGCGGTGGACAGCTTTTACAACTTTATTTACATTCCTGATCCCCCATGGAGGTGCTTCGTGGTGGTTGATCATGTCTATATATATATATATATATATATATATATATATATATATATATATATATATATATATATATATATATATATATATATATATATATATTACAGCTTTTATATATATAACTGCTTACTTCTTTCATATAAATTGCGGCATCATGCGAGCCTAAGAATCATGTGATCACAGATTCAGTCTACTAAATCTAGATTCGGTTCCCGTGATGAATATTTTTAGCTGTAATCAGCTTGTAAATTTTATTCACGGTGTCTGAATTTCTTCAGATGGTTTTCATACCCATGAGGAGTTCGGCACTGCTTTGTACATTATTTTCTCGAAGATGCTTCGCATCTCGAAAAATAAAAACAATCATGCCGAACACTTGATAATAAAATGGAAGTATGAAAAGGTCTCAATTACTATTGAGCATAAGGGTTTGAAAAACCTCTTTTACAAAACATCACGTCCATATCTTGTTTAAAACTGAATTTTTATACAAATTCAAACCCTGTGTATATAGGTGCGAACGAGGCCTTGCACTACTTCCAAATAACATCACATTGACCCACACACACATACACATTCATATAACAGTTTATTGAAAAGTGACGGTCATCGTGGTAACAGGGATGTCGGGGGGTGCCTAACACCTTCCCTCCGCATAAGTAAGTCACCGGACCCTAATGAATCTCGGTTTTACAGACCCGTTTAGCAGTGTCACATCACTGGGTCAATATGCAAACCTTTTCTCGGTTGTGTTGGTACAACCATATAAAAAATCAACTGGCGGCTCTTAGAGTCAAATCGTCGACATATACATGTCGGACCTTTTCACAACTTATTTTTACAAACAAATCTCACCTAACATGAGAACACAAAAAAACAAGAAAAGAAAGGGATAAATAAAAATTTCGATGTCGACAGGTGCACAATTAGGTGACTAAACCCCTTTCCTCGACAGAACTTTCTAGACATTGTCAATAATGTTATCTAATAATATTATTCAAATATTATGAACTATTGATTTGATAATTTGAAATATTGTGCAATGACAATTATTGAATCAATAATATAAAATATCAACATAGCAATTATTGAATCAATAAAATAAAATATTGAACAGTAATTACTATAGCAATAATTGAGTATAACTGAGTTACTTCTCAAGTAAGCAACAATAATCAATACCGTGTGCTACTAAGCAACCACGCGTATTACTGTACTTTTATCACCGGGTATTCAACAGTTAACGGTAAAACTTTTGCCCTTATTTTTATAAAAAGTTATTTCTGTCGTTTTCTAACTCTGACTGCAATTCCGTTGTGGGGTCCAGCAATGATTGTGCCAACGTACGGATATTCCCCGATAGAAAATTATTCCCCGATCAATCGAATATTTTATAACAACTTGCATACGTTGCAAAATTTATAAATATTACCCACAACTATAACATTATATGAAAACCACACCATAATATTAAAAAATATAATTCGAGAAAAATTAATCTTTATTTATGAAAGTTGGGGTCTTACAACTTCCCCTTCTTATGAAATTTCATCCTCAAAATTAGGATACGTACCTGGTATGTCGAAGAGGTGAGGATACCTTGACTTCATTTCAGATTCTAACTCCCAGGTCATTTTCTCAACATCGTGGTTTCTCCACAAAACTTTGACTTGAGGTATAACCTTGGAGCGTATAATATGCTCATTCTTATCTAAGATTTTAATAGGCACCTCTTTATACATTAAATCTTTCGTTATTTCGTCCGGTTCTAACTTAATAATGTGGTTCGGGTCTTCCACATATTTACATAACATCGATATGTGAAAAACGTTATGAACATGAGACATACTTGGCGGTAAAGTGAGTCTATAGGCCACAGTTCCTACTCGGTCAAGGATTTCAAATGGGCCAATGAATCAAGGATTGAGCTTTTCTCTCTTTCCAAATCTTGTAACTCCTTTCCATGGAGCAACACGTAGTAACACATGCTCTCCAACATTGAATTCCACGTTCTTTTGATGAAGATCAGCATAACTCTTTTGTCGATCTTGTAAGGTTTTTATACGTTTCCGAATCATTTAAATCTTTTTCATGGTCATGCGTACCAATTCCAGTCCCAATAACGTTGCTTCACCTACCTCATCCCAGCATACTGGAAAACGACACTTGCATCTATACAACGCCTCGAATGGAGCCATGTCAATACTTGCTTGATAACTGTTGTTGTAGGAGAATTCCACTAATGGCAAGAACTTATCCCAACTTCCTTTGAAGTTAAGGACACAGAGTCTTAATAGATCTTCAAGAGTTTGAATAGTCCTTTCTGACTGCCTGTCCGTTTAAGGATGATATGCCAAACTAAATCGTAAATTCGTGCCCATAGCTTTTTGTAAACTAACCCAAAATTGTGAAGTAAATCTTGGGTCTCGATCAGAAACTATGGATACTGGCATACCATGCAGTCTTACAATCTCTTTTATGTACATACGAGCAAGACGTTCAAGTGTATAAGTTTCTCGTATAGGTAAGAAATGAGCAGACTTGGTCAATCTATCAACAATGACCCAAATTACATCTATGCCTTGAGAAACCTTGGGAAGACCAGTAACAAAATCCATAGTAATGTGCTCCCACTTCCATTCTGGAATTTCAAGTGGTTGCAATGGACCTTTTGACACTTGATGTTCCGCCTTGACTAGTTGACAAGTTAAACACCTCGAGATAAACTTTGTGATCTCTCTCTTCATATTGCTCCACCAAAATATATGTCAAAGATCACGATATATTTTGGTACTCCTAGGATGGATTACAAATGGTATGTTATGCGCCTCCCTCATAATTTTATACTTCAAGTCAGAATCGTTAGGAACACAAAGTCTAGAGTTGACTCGAAGTAATCCTTCTTCATCGAGTCTTGCTTCCAGAATAGTACCTTCTTGCACTTTCTTCTTCATATGCATCAGCTCCAGGTCTGTAGCTTGAGCAGCTTTAACTTTATCGATTAAAGTTGGTTTTACTCGTATATTTTCTACCATCACATGGGTCTCTGGAGTCTTTATCTCTATCTGCATCCTTTGTAAGTCATACCAAATGGGCCTTTATGTTGACAATATCGCACTCGTACACGCATATGATCTTCTACTCAATGCGTCAGCTACCACGTTCGCTTTTCTAGGATTATATTAAATGGTATGATCATAATCTTTCAACAACTCGAGCCAACGTCGTTGCCGCATGTTGAGTTCCTGTTGGGTGAAGAAATATTTGAGGCTTTTATGATCTGTATAGACCTCTACTTTCTCCCCATACAGGTAATGCCTCCAGATTTTAAGTGTGAAAATGACAGCTGCCAATTCTAGATCATGAGTAGGATAATTCCTCTAATATTCTTTGGGTTGTCGTGAGGCATAGGCTATGACTTTCTCATGTTGCATGAGAACACATCCTAACCCTCTGCCTGAAGCATCACTGTAGATGATAAATCACTCCGAACCAGATGGTATTGTCAGAACAAGTGCTGAAATGAGTCTCCTCTTGAGTTCTTGAAAACTCTTCTCACATTCCTCGCTCCAACCGAATTTTATATCTTTCCGAGTCAGCTGAGTTAATGGAGTAGCGATTCGAGAAAATCCTTCCACGAATCTCTGATAATAACCAGCTAAGCCCAGAAAGCTACGTACTTTGGTTACTGACTTAGGTTGCTCCCAGCTTTGTATTGCTTCAATCTTTGTTGGGTCAACAGATATTCCATGATTTGATATCATGTGCCCAAGGAATGCTACTTTCTCAAGCCAGAACTCGCATTTCTTCAACTTGGCATATAGCTTACTTTCACGAAGCTTTTGGAGTATCAGCCTCAAGTGTTGCTCATGATCTTCACAGCTTTTGGAGTAAATGAGGATGTCATCAATAAAGACAACCACAAAATGATCTAAATATTACTTGAATACTCGATTCATCATATCCATGAAGGTAGCAGGAGCATTAGTCAATCCAAAAGACATGACTAGAAATTCATACTACCCGTACTGAGTTCCGAAAGAAGTATTTGGAATGTCATCAGTTTTAATCTTCAACTGATGATATTCAGAACAAGATCAATCTTTGAAAAGAATTTGGCACCTTGCAACTGGTCAAACATGTCATTTATGACGCCCCCAAATCCAGGTTCCTTCAAACCTCAGATTCGGTCCGCCACGATACTACTATCGTCAAACTATTTATATATATTATTCATAACTTAATGAATAAAACTTTACTTATTACAATTTAGAATATAAATTCATTCCATTTTCAGGATCTGCACAATGACCCCAAGCTTTTATAAGTTTCTAATCTTGGTCATTTACTATTCCTGTATCACATCACATTCGATGTTATATAAATATACTGAATAATTTAAACTTTTTCAATCTCCTTTGAAAATAAATCTTTTATTGATATCTTAACTTGAATCAATTACATATCCTTGAATCAAATTATATTATGATTCAGTCTATTCGAATTATTGTATAAATATTTGCATCTCAATTCGAATTTCTCTATGTATCACATAGTATAACTTAACATGTATTACACATTATAAACTACTATCATGTATATCTCCTATAACCTAAACATGGTTCGATAGCATATATTTGATTAAACAAATCAATCCCCTTTGATGTGATTGAACTTTATCAATCAAGTAGCACGTAACCTTTACCGTGTATCCTTAACTTGTAAAAGTGGTTATTTGCAAGGGTGAGCTCGACAGCCCATCAATTCTAACAGTTTTCATGCAGCACAAAGCATATAATAACATACTCAGTTCATGCATTCATAATCAATTAATATTTACTACGCATGTTACTTCTCAAATAGCAGGCATATAGGTTTACTTCACAAGCATATCATCAAAGATCAACTTTCAAATTTCATACATATCTCATATGCAGTTCATATATATACATCAACATTCGCATAGCATAATATAACTCAACTACTAGTTATCGAATTCATATATCAAATAGGAACTGAAAGACTTGCCTGATTCGTAGTTTATCAACTACGACTTAACTGCGTAAAGCTTATCTGCACTGCGTGTATTCCTACATAGTTATATAATCATGGATTCATATCCATCAGTCATACATTTCATATAATAATAAATATTGCATCGTTTCCTAACTAGGTTTGTAAAACCTTCATTTCGCTTTCTCATCATACTCTTAGAATAGCTAGGTATGTAATAACCGTGAATTTTAAGTCACTATATATGTATGTACATTATTGATATTTAAAACTTTGTGTTATATAGTGAGTTAATATGTGACGACATATGTGAAGTGGTGCATTGGTCAATTAACATATATACTATAGTTATGGATATATACATTTATAGATTTTATTAAAAATGAAAGCTTCGTAACCTAATTATACATTAGGTGAGACAATTAAATAACCTAAGGGTTATGGTAATAAGGAGAGGTTAGTATTTAATATGTATACTAACTTAAGTGGATAATCTTATTATTTCAAGTGACTAATAATTTTAAACCTAATTTTCGTGAACCTAATTAGGTTATAAGCTAAAGTCACATGTATGGGTAATTAAATTTCATAAGATTAGGAATGGAAACCCTAAATAATCAAATTGGGTAACATATATTAAAATTGTTAGACTATGTTTATTACATGGCCCAAAACAATTAAGGAGGAAGCCCAAATGAAATAAAATGCAAACCAATACTTAGCCAACTTGATTAAGGGTATTTTAGACTTTTGATTAATCAAATTTGTGCATTAAAATAAAAGCTAAATGGAGGATATTATGGGCTAGAGGGACCGGCCACTTAAGGCCTTTTAAGGCAAATAATTAAACTAAGCAATGTCCATAATTAGTACCTCTTACACACAAGTACATGGTTGTCAAGCTCCCATTGGTTATAAATCTACTTAGCACCTTTAATCACATGATTAGGCTCATTTGAAAGAGATAAGGTGAAGCCTTTTATCCAAGGGACAATAAAAGTATGGGGGATATTAGTTAATCACCCCATTCATTTGCTATATCATTTGTATTTCTCTTATTCTCCTTCTTCTTCTTTTCTCCCAAGCTAGTAACTTCAAGAGAGAGAAAAGAGAGAGAGAGGTTCGGCTATTGAGAGAGAGAGAGGAGTGCTAGTTTGTTCATGCATCCTAAGTTAATCACTTACTTTGGTAAATCAAGGAAGGTTGCCATTAAATCAAGGTATAACCTAACCTTCATTTTCTTCTTCTACTTTGTTTTATAGCTTGAGTTTTGTTGGAGTTATGAATAAATACTCAAGATACCCTAGTCCTACATATCATCATGTATGGAACTAAGTATCTTGAGTGTTAGATCAAGGGCTTAGAGGAAGAATATGAGCATATGTTCTCCAAGGGTGAAAACTCTTGTTTTCTTCCACTAAATCTTGTGTAACTCAAGTTTTCCGACTTAGATTTGTGATCCGTCGAAGGGGGGTGCTAGATACATGAGTTATCTAGTAAACCCAAGTGATAGAACACAAATCTAGCAAGTTTTGAAACCTTTGGGGCTGTTTTCCCCAAAATAGTCCACTTGGAATGTTAAAGGTTCAAAAACCCTAAAATAGCTTATGTCCCGTTTTTATTGGGACTGTTTTGGACAGTTTCATGTCTTTTAAAAATTTGGGAAAAATTATAGAGGTACCTTGAGAAGTTATCTACATGTAGGAAAAAGAACGAACGCGTTTCGATTTATAGGTTGTGCGTAATAGCTATTTTCGTCAAGGACTCCGAAATATTAATCTTTGAATATCTCAATGTGTATACACTGGAAAATTTCGAAAATGTTACAGTAGGTTCATATATATTAGGAGAGCATACCCTGAAAATTTCAGATTTTTCTGAGTAAAACTCAATTTATGAAAAATGAAGCAAGATCCGAATGTTTTGGGAACTTTAAAAATAGTAGATCATTTTCTAAAATTCCAGAAAAATTTGGGGATCCTTGTAGGTTCATATTCTGTCAAAATCCAGAAGATGAGAATTTTTAGAATCAGTTTGCTATTTTTCCTAAAAATGATTAAATTATGAATAAAAGAAAATAAATAGTTAAATGATGTCTTTAATAAGAAAAATGTGATTTTTATGCTTGAATACTCATAATATATTATATCATAACTATCTTAGAGCACTTTGGTAATTTATGATGAGAAATATTATTTATGACCTTTTATGGATATTAAATAAGAGGTTTAATAAAGGGTAAACAATTAGAATAAATTGTTTATTAATCCAATAAATTATTAAAATTTTATTATGATATTAATAATATTAGAATATGATATTGATAAGTAAATAAAAATATTAAGATTAAAATTTCTTTAAAATATTATTAAATGAGTAATAATATTTGATTTAAGCATTGATAAATGATTAAAGTATTATTAAATGATTAATAATATTAGATTAAAATATTATTAAAAGATTATTAATATTAGATTAAAGTATTATTATTGAGTAAATAATAATATTCGAGATTAAATAAAATGTTATTAAAAATATAATAACATTAGTAAAAGAATAAAATATTATTAAATGATTAATAATATTAGTAATGGAATAAGATATTATTAAATGAATAAAATATTAGTAAATGATTAAAAGTATTGTTAAATGATTAATGATACGAAAGCATAAATAAGATATTATTAAAATAATAATATTGAAACATAATTAAAATATTATTAAGAGGATTAATAATATTAGTAAGGTATTAAAATATTATTGAGATGTTAATAATATTAGTAAGCGAATGAAAGTATTATTAGGGACCTAATGATACTAAGAGGTGAATTAAATATTATCAAGATTAATAATATTAAGTTGTTATCTAATAGTAACATTATCAAGACAGGATAATGTTTATAAGAACTAAATATAATGTATAATATTTATGTGATTATATAATGTTATACTATGACTAATTGAAAGATTAACTATAGGTCTCTCAAAGGAAGATAATTTAACTGCATAGTGGATATAAATTAATTGCGTAGCCGTAATCTACAGACGAGGCAAATTTCCTAACTCAAACTCGAGTTATTATTTTGAAAGCATGTTGGTGAATAATTATTGATGATTATTCACATCTATATTGATTATTGAAATTCGCACTTTGTGCAATTGAATTCATGTTTTACTATTATTGAGCTGTGAATTAAATTAAAGTTCTTCCTTCATGAACTGTTTATGAGATAGATCTATGCTAATTGTATCAGCTAGATCAAGCATGTTTAAATTTGTTAAATCAAATGTGTTTTAAAAAGCTGTTCTTATTAAATTGATATGATAAGAACTCTTGACTGAGAAAAGGACGAATTTGATTAAGGCATGATATCGATGCCGGAATATTAAGTGTTTATGCATAAATCACGGGGTATGAAAGGCTGATCCCCTTGAATACCAAAACTTATTAAGAGGTCCAGTTTAAATAACTGAGAACCTTGGCAAATGTTCATGATTATTTCAAAACCACTCAGTACATATTATTCAGTTATTCGAATATTCAATTGTTGATTATTAATTCATGTTCCTTCACAATCTTATACTATTGTTGAACATTAAAAGCAAAACTTCTTTCCAGTCATGATATATCTCCCTTGTATATAAACTTGCTAAGCAAATTAGTTGCTTACCCTTGCTATATCATGACATTTATTTTAGCTAAGCCTGAAGGATCCAATACGAAGGACAAGGGCAAGGGCAAGATCCAGGAATAGTTTAGAATGAATGTTAATTATTATTATTATCTAATGGGATTTCTTATGTAAACCTTTTGTAATATGAAGGGTGTGTTTAGGTTAAGGTTAAGACGACCTTGGGACTATGTTATGAAACTTTATTATAATGAATAATGTATGTTTATTATTCCATAATAGTTATGGAATGCTTATGATGATGATAGATCGTGAGCACCGAATCTGAGATTAGAGAACCTGGATTTGGGGGCGTCACAGGTTGGTATCAAAGTCGTAGGTTATAAACATTACGAATACAAAACCTAGGTTATAACCTTAGTAGAAAACTCTTATAGAGTATGTTAGGAGATGGATTATGGAAATACATCGAGTATGTGTTTTACTTAATAAAATATTATTTCATTTTATCAATGAATATATTTTATTGTGGTACTGATGTTGTTTTGATTGTTTATTGTGGTCATAGGATGGCTGACGAGAGTCAAGACAGCTATTTAGTGAACCAAGAGTCGAGGGACTCTAGTAAGGAGTCCATGGAGCATGATCTGATAGGAGATTTGCTGGCAAAGAACGTCGAGCTAGAGGTTAGGGCTGAGTGAGTGGAGGCGCAGAACCACACCCTCCAGATTTCAGAGCAGCAGTACAAGGACACTACTTACCAGGCACAGGCTGAGGTAGCCGAGCGAAAGAGGTTGGAGCAGAGAGAGCTACAGCTAGGTCAGTTGAGAGCTGAGGTGGAAGCTAAAGATGTGAGGATATACACTTTGGAGCAAGCTTTAGACATCGCCTTTATGAAGTTCGACGCTGAGTGGATGGAGCTAGCTTCCAGCAGTGAGAGCAGGCGTCGATTTGTATTCATGTTCGATATAGTCCCACTTTTGTTTCTAATAGGGACTGTTTAGTTGTTGTAAATCCTTATGCCTTGCTGTATGCATAGGATGGTAGTTAGACCCCAACTTTTATTTTGATAGAGGGGTAGATGGTAGTGAATCCTCACTTTTTGTCCATTAGAGGATAGTTGGTGGTGGGCAGTTTATGCCTTGAGCATTTATAGGAGTATGCCAGATGTTTAGTCAGTCTGTATTAAAACCTTGGTATATGAATCTAAATGCATTATTATGATATGCGTTGGAAAATTTAAATAGTAAAATTGTCTATTTAATGTTATGTGAATCCAGTAGACTGATTTGGATTTTTCTTTAAACAAACTTAACCCACTAATAAGGGAGAAGGACTTCCAAAATATTGGTAATTTAAAACTCTCACATAATGATCGTCTGATTGTTTGAATACAATAGCGTATTGTATGCTAAGTACTTATACGATAATAAAACCCGAGTAACGTGTTAGAATTTCATTTAACTAGATAATGCCGCCCAGACGTGTACTAAGGAACCAAGAGATCGAAGAGTCAGTTAATAATGCAACGGGAGCTCAACCAAACCCAATCCAAGACTTTGTCAACATGATGGCTGAAGCCATGAGGAATCAAGCTCAACTTGGGGGAAATCAGGCGGGAAACCAATTAGCCAACTTTAAGGACTTCAAGGCAGTAGGACCGCCGGAGTTTGAGGAACAGCAGACCCGATAGAGACCCAGACGTGGATAAAGGAGATTGAGAAGGCCTTCATTATTGCTAGAGTAGCAGAAGAGTAGAAAACAATTTTTGCTACCTACTTAATGAAGGGTGAGGCTAACTATTGGTGGGAGGCCAACCAGAACAAAGCCGAGACTGGAATCGTGACTTGGGAAGCTTTAAAGACTTTTGTTCTTTGGGAACTACTTCCCTGAGAGTACACAAGCAAGAATGGAGATCAAGTTTTTGAAATTGAAACAGGAGAATATGTCAGTGTCAGAGTACGCTGCGAAGTTCAATGAATTGGCCAGATTCGCTCCACATCAGGTAGACACGGAGGTGAGGAAAGCAAGAAGGTTCAAAAATGGACTAAAGCTGTGGATTTACAGTAAGGTAGCGGTTTTATAAATCGCGTCATTCTAACTCTGTTGGAGAAAGCTCTCATAGCGGAAGGTGGAAGTGAAGCGGTCTCAAAGTACAATCGGGAGAAGAACAAGAAGAAAGTAGAAGGTGGGAATCAGAATGTTAGCAGTAGCGGGAGCAACAACAAGAAGCAAAAATGGAGCAGTGGGGGTAGTAATTTGGAGATTCAGCAAGGAAGTGTGCAACAAAAGAAGTCAGTGTGTGAAAACTGTGGAAAGGGTCACTCGGGAGAGTGCTTGAAAGGAAAAATGATATGTTATACCTGTGGACAAGAAGGGCATACCTCACCCAATTGTTCTAAGGTGAAGAAGGGAGGTTGTTTTAACTGTGGTGAAGCGGGACATCGGATCAAGGATTGCCCAAAGAAGAAAACCACGGATGGCAGAAACGGTAACAGGGGCAATAACACTAGGACAACCAGTGGAGGACCAGCCCAGCCAAACAAGCCAACAGCAAGGACATTCAATATGACAGTGCAAGATGTCGTGGCATCCAGGGAGGTGGTGTCAGGTATAATTCTGATCAACGATATAAATACCTATGTGTTATTCGATTCGGGAGCTTCATGTTCTTTCGTATCTAATGAATTTGCTCAAAGATTAAGTCTACCTCGTAAACTATTAGAACACCCAATGAATGTAGAAGTAGCAAACAAAGAAATTATCCCTGTATACTACATCCATAAAAACTGTTGTGCTGATGTAAGAGGGTTTAAGCTTAACGTGGATTTGATACCGATTCGTCTTGGAGAGTTTGATGTAATCCTCAGGATGGATTGGTTATCAAATCACGGGGCGGTCATTGACTGTAAGAAAAAGTGCGTACACCTAAAGACTACGAATAAGTCAAATGTGGTATTTCATGGCAGTAAATTGCCGAGCAATCTTGTTGTCTGACGATGATGCAAGCAAAGAAGTTGCTTAGGAGGGGTTGTATAGGTTATTTGGCTCACGTTGTGGATACCCGCAGAGTCGAGGGTGAACTGGGTCAGATACCTATTGTAAGGGAATTCGTTGACGTCTTCCCATATGAGATTCCGAGATTGCCACCAGATAGAGAGATAGAGTTTGTTATCGATTTGGCACCAAGGACATCACCAGTATACAAAGCGACGTATCGTATGGCTCCGGTAGAAATAAAGGAATTGATGATTCAACTACAACAATTGTTAGATAAGGGATACATTCGACCGAGCGTATCACTGTGGGGAGCACCAGTCTTATTCGTAAAGAAGAAGGATGGGTCATTAAGGCTTTCTATCGACTACCGAGAGTTGAATAAAGTCACCATTAAGAACAGGTACCCGTTGCCCAGGATCGACGATTTGTTTGATCAGTTGAAGGGGGCGAAATACTTTTCAAAAATCGACTTGAGAACCGGTTATCACCAACTGAAGGTGAGACATGAGGATGTTCCAAAGACGGCATTCAGAACTCGGTATGGACATTTTGAGTTTCTCGTAATGTCTTTTGGGTTGACGAATGTGCCAGCAACATTCATGGACTTGATGAACAGAGTGTTTAAACAGTATTTGGATAAGTTTGTTGTCGTGTTCATCGATGACATTCTGGTATATTCAGAGACAGAGTAAGAGCACGCTGACCATCTAAGGATAGTGTTGGAGACATTAAGGAGGGAGAAGTTGTACGCAAAGTTCTCCAAGTGTGAGTTTTGGTTGCGGAGAGTGCAGTTTTTGGGTCACGTTATCGACACGGATGGTGCTTCGGTGGATCCAGCAAAGGTAGAAGCGGTTATCAACTGGGAATAGCCAAAGACGCCGACAGAAATTAGGAGTTTCTTGGGATTAGCAGGATACTATCGGAGATTCATCCAAGATTTTTCAAAGATAGCATCACCGTTGACCAACCTTACCAGAAAGACAGTGAAGTTTGTTTGGACGGAGAAATGTGAAGAGAGTTTCATGGAATTGAAGAAGAGGCTCAGTCAGGCACATGTGTTGACTTTACCAGACAACACGGGAGGATTTGTAGTGTATAGTGATGTGTCACACAAGGGTCTTGGCTGTGTACTGATGCAGCATGGCAAGGTCATTGCTTACGCTTCACGTCAGCTAAAGGACTATGAGAAGGGGTATCCGACTCATGACCTGGAATTAGCAGCAGTAGTTTTTGCCTTGAAGATTTGGAGGCACTATTTGTATGGCGAGAAGTGTGAGATATATACGGATCACAAGAGTCTGAAGTATATCTTCACATAGAAAGAGCTAAATATGAGGTAGCGCCGATGGCTAGAATTGATCAAGGATTATGATTGTGAGATTCTGTACCATCCAGGCAAAGCAAATGTAGTGGCAGATGCCCTGAGCAGAAAAGGTAGAGAGAAGTTACTGAAGTTGACCATGCAAGAGGAATTGGTGAAAGATTTCGAACGACTTGACTTAGAGGTTAAGTATCCAACGGAGACCAACGAGAAATTATTTACAGTGACAGTGAGCCTGACTCTATTAGATAAGGTTAAAGATGCTCAAGAGGAGGACGAAGATTGCGACAGCATCAAGAAGCGGTTAGCTGAAGGGGATGAATTGAAATACGAGATTGATGGCACCGGACTGCTGAGATTCAAAGGACGAATTTGGGTACCGCTAATACCAAAACTAAGAGAAGAGATTTTGCAAGAAGCGCACAGTACGAGGTACTCGATACACCCAGGAAGCACAAAAATATATCAAGATTTGCGTCAACACTTTTGGTGGCCAAACATGAAGAGGGAGGTTACAAAATGCGTCAGCAGATGTCTAACTTGTCAAAGAGTCAAGGCAGAGCATCAACGACCGAGTGGATTACTACAGCCTTTAGAAATTTCAGAGTGGAAGTGAGAGCACATCACGATGGATTCTATGGTGGGTCTTCCAGCAACGCAAAAAGGACACGACGCCATATGGGTGATTGTAGATCGTCTTACGAAGTCGGGTCACTTTTTGCCGATCAAGATCAGGTATAATTTGGACCAACTAGCCTGTAGGACCCCAAATTTTATGACATAAAAATATTCAATTTTTCTTATAATTACTATTCATGAGTTACTATTCATGAGTTACTATTCACGAGTTACTATTCACGAGTTACTATTTATGAGTTACTATTCACGAGTTACTATTCATGAGTTACTATTCACGAAGCATGATATTTTTTTACGTAAGAAGGCACTACTCAATAATTGTTGCAGTAATTACTGTTAAATATTTTATTTTATTGATTCAATAATTGCTACGATGATATTTTATATTATTGTTGTTTCAATAATTGTCACGGCACAGTATTTCTCATTATCAGATCAATAATTCATATTATTTGAATAATATTATTAGATAACATTATTGGCAATGTCTAGAAAGTTCTGTCAAGGAGAGGTTTGGTCATCTAATTGCGCGCCAGTAAGGAGAAATCTTTATTGGAAAGCCCCCTCTTTCCTGGGAACTGTCTGGTTGTCATTATTGTGATTCTGTAATATTATTTGTGAATAATTAATTATTGATTTATATGATAAGGAAAATATTCATTTTATGTGGATATAGATGGAGAAAATTTTTAATGTGATAATTGTTGAAAGTTGATATTTTATATTAAATATATTATTATATTTCAATAATATAATAATGGTGATATTTTTACAATGAATGTGTGATATATGAATAAATGAGGAGGAAGAGTATTTTTGTTACATTAAATATTTAACACATATTTTGTGTGTTGTTGGACATAATTTTTGACTGAAATTTGATTATAGCCTGTAAAATCGTCCGTTTGTGGATTTCGGTCAATTTCTGTTTGGAATTTGGAAAAACTTTCTTCTGTAAAGTTGTAGAGAATTAAATTTTCTATAGAATAGACATAAGATTTGAATTTTTCTGATAAAGGGGCTATTTATTATGAATTATTGAAGTTCCGAAATAATTGATTTTTGAAGTTTTAAATATATTTTAAAAGAAAAACATGTTTGGTGTGTTTGTGAGGCCCACTTGCATGTGTTTGTGGCTGAATTCAGATGGCAAGGTGTGCGTAAGAAAATAATATAAATATATTAATATTTTATTAAATTTTTTGCTTTGGTGTTCTAAGCAATTTCCTATAAATAGGGTGCTTAGTTTAAAATTGAAAATCACACCAGAAATTGAAGTTTTCTCTCTCTATATTATCGAATGTATTTTGTGAGTATTTAGATATCTTGAGTGTTGCTATACGGTGTAAGTTCGTTTAGCGTTATATTCGACATTCCAGTACTGCTCTTTTAAGGTAAGGGATTGTAAGAGAATTTAAGGGTTATTATATTTTTCAGTTTCAAAATTTTTGCGAACTTTCAAAAATTCTAGAAAAATTTGAAATGATAATTTGATGAGTTTTGTTGATTGTGTCCAAAAATGGCGATTTTTGGATATATAGATTAAGAGTTATGGATTTTATGAGAAAATACTATTTTAAAAATAAACGCTTATAACTCCTTGTGGTTAACTCCCAAATTGATGAAATTTTTATTGGGAGTACATGTATATAACAGAAGTATACCGTGTAAATTTCAGAATTTTTGGACAAAAGTAAAATTTATGATAAATATCTAAATATTCGGCAGTTTTGGCCATATGAAAAATAGTAAATGAATTTTAAAAATTCTGTAAAAAATATATGTTCAATATGGGAATATATTATACTAAATACCAGAAAAGAAATATTTTTAGAACTGATTTGGTATTTTTTATAGAAATAGTCTAGTTATGAGTAAATGAATTAAATATGTTATGTGAAGTAAGAAATTTAGAAAATGGGATTTTATGGCTTAAGAATCCTATATAAGGTATATGCAGATTTTTTTTATGAAAGTTTTGGTTATTGGTGATGAAATCTTTTGAGTTTGACATTTTAGAATGATTAAATGCATTAATTAGTAAAGTATAAACAATTAAAATAAATTGTTTATAAGTTTAAGAAATGATTAAGATATTATGGTAATATTAATAATATTAGATTATGAGATTATTAAGTGATTTATAACATTTGGATTAAGGTGTTATGAAATCATTGATTTATGAATCTTATTCTTGAAATTAAATGCAGTTGTTGATCATATTATTTTTATTATCATATATAACATTTTTATAATCTTGGTGATGAAATTTCTCTTTGACTTGAGTGTAAAGATGGGTAGATTATTGGTATGATCGTAACTATGGGTTCTCTTTGGCCAGTAGTGCAAAGTTGAATTGTTGATTAGTGTGATCATGACCATTGAATTTGCAATGGAATATTTTTAGCTTAAGTGCGAGGTGAATTGATCAACATGGTTATAATTATGGTTTAAATTCTGAAATGATTATGTATTTCTTTGAGATATGAATATCTTTAGCCTGTAGTGCAAAGATGACCTGTTGTTGAATATCTTTGACTTTGTAGCACAAAGATGAAATGTTGATGGATATCTTTGGTCCGTAGTGCAAAGATAAATTTATTAGTATGATTATGAACAGGAACTGTGATTTGGTATAACCATGATCTTTGATGTTTCAGGTAAAGACAGGTGATGAAAATTATCTTCGTCCTGATTGCGAAAAGGAATTTAGAACTACAATTATGATTATGAGTTATTCACATGATTGTGGACAGGAACTGTTGATTAATGTTACAGGGTTAAAACATTGTTGGTGGACTTTTAACATGGAGAAAATAATAGACTTTATGGTCTATTTGACTCTTCTAATGGATTGCTCATTTCGCTGCAACTATGGTTGAAAAGTTTTATCATCTACCATATGTTCTAAATCTCTGATTTATTTCTGACAAAGGCTATTGATAATTTAATTATCTTTAGTCATGATATTCTTTACTGGGCTAGTGTGCTCACCCTTTTGCTTCACAATTCCTTTCAGGTAATAAGAGTGTTGTCAGGTTGAGCGGGGGTAACAGGGGAATAGAACGGTGGTCTCTAGCTGTGAAGGTTCTCCCTAAACAGTATGAAAATAATTTTATTGAGAACTTTGAAATAGTGTGTTATATTTTATACATCATTTAGTAGTTATATTTTGTGAATCATATAGGGTGAGGCGAACCCAACGTTGGAAGGGTGTTTTGCCACTATCATACAAAATGTCTAATAATATACAACCTCGTGTTATCATAAGACATGGTTGTGCACATCCACTTGTTGAGTATATATATGAGCACTACCTATATAATTAATCTTAGAGTTTGGTTGAAATATAATTCTCAATTGCAGACAGTGGAGATAGTTATATGTCAAGAGAAGACTCACAATTAGAAAGAACATGATAGTAATCTTCTCATTTTTCTTTGGGGTCTATTGGGTCAACCGAGGATAATTCTGTGGGCATATGATATCTATCATAACCTAGACGCATGGCCTCCCATGTACGAAGGTTTCCTTGAGCACTTCCCAAAGATTTTAATTTCTAAAACAGTTATTGACTGTACCTTTATGTAAGGTGCCATTGTGACGTACTATCCAAGGTTGGGACATGAGTCACAGTTGGTATATATTTGTATCAAAACTCACAACATATGTGTTGTTGTATTTTGCATGACAATTGTAGTAATAAAGTTGTAGTTATTTTCTGTACCATATTTTTGGCGACTCAGAATAGGTTGGTTGGATTGGACCTATTTTGGGGGCGTTACATTTGGTATCAGAGCTTAGGGATATGATCTCTGGCAGAGATCAGGGAATAGAACTAGGAGGGGAGAGACGAGTAATATCCTTCGCTAGTGTGTGTCCTACCTAAGCTGAATTTTCTTACTTAAGTTGACAAATTATGATATGTCAATTAACCTTTGTTTTGAAGCTGTATTCTAGAATGATATCTGAAATACAAGAGATGAGCAATTGACAAATCATGAGGACATGGAAGATGGAATCTGAAATGAAAGCAAGGTATTCTCAACTCTTTGAAATACCAGGTACGTAAATTTCGGGGATAAAATTTCATAAGGAGGGGAGATTGTAAGACCCTGAATTTTATTAAATAAAAATATTCAATTTTTCTTATAATTACTATTCATGAGTTACTATTCACGAGTTACTATTCACGAATTACTATTTATGAGTTACTATTCATGAGTTACTATTCACGAGTTACTATTCACGAAGCATGATTTTTTTACGTAAGAAGGCACTACTCAATAATTGTTACAGTAATTACTGTTCAATATTTTATTTTATTGATTCAATAATTGCTACATTGATATTTTATATTATTGTTGTTTCAATAATTGTCACGACACAATATTTTCCATTATCAGATCAATAATTCATATTATTTGAATAATATTATTATATAGCATTATTGGTAATGTTTAGAAAGTTCTGTCAAGGAGATGTTTGCTCATCTAATTGCGCGCCAGTAAGGAGAAATCCTTATTGGAAAGCCCCCTCTTTCCTGGGAACTGCCTAGTTGTCATTATTGTGATTCTGTAATATTATTTGTGAATAATTATTTATTTATTTATATGTTAAGGAAAATATTCATTTTATGTGGATATAGATGGAGAAATTTTTTAATGTGATAATTGTTGAAAGTTGATATTTTATCTTAAATATATTATTATATTTCAATAATATAATAATGGTGATATTTTTACAATGAATGTGTGATAAATGAATAAATGAGGAGAAAGAGTATTTTTGTTACATTAAATGTTTAACACATGTTTTGTGCGTTGTTGGACACAATTTTTGACTGAAATTTGATTATAGCCTGCAAAATCGTCTGTTTGTGGATTTCGGTCAATTTCTGTTTAAAATTTGGAAAAACTTTCTTCTGTAAAATTGTATAGAATTAAATTTTCTATAGAATAGACATAAGATTTGAATTTTTTTGATAAAGGAGCTATTTATTATGAATTATTGAAGTTCTGGAATAATTGATTTTTGAAATTTTAAATATTTTTTAAAAGAAAAACATGTTTGGTGTGTTTGTGAGACCCACTTGCATGTGTTTGTGGCTGAATTCAGATGGCAAGGTGTGCGTAAGAAAATAATATAAATATATTAATATTTTATTAAATTTTCTGCTTTGGTGTTCTAAGCAATTTCCTATAAATAAGGTGCTTAGGTTAGAATTGAAAATCACACCAGAAACTGAAGTTTTCTCTCTCTATATTATCGAGTATATTTTGTAAGTATTTAGATATCTTGAGTGTTGTTATACGGTGCAAGTTCGTTCAGCGTTATATCCGATATTCCAGTACTGCTCTTTTGAGGTAAGGGATAGTAACGGATTTTAAGGGTTATTATGTTTTTCAGTTTCAAAATTTTTGCGAACCTTCAAAAATTCTAAAAAAATTTGAAATGATAATTTGATGAGTTTTGTTGATTGTGTCCAAAAATGGCGATTTTTGGATATATAGATTAAGAGTTATGGATTTTATGAGAAAAGACTATTTTAAAAGTAAACGCTTATAACTCCTTGTGGTTAACTCCTAAATTGATAAAATTTTTATTGGGAGTACATGTATATAACAGAAGTATACCGTGTAAATTTCAGAATTTTTGGACAAAAGTACAATTTATGATAAATGTCTAAATATTCGGCAGTTTTGGCCATATGAAAAATAGTAAATGAATTTTAAAAATTCTGAGAAAAATATATGTTTAATATGGGACTATATTATGGTAAATGCCAGTAAAGAAATATTTTTAGAACTAATTTGGTATTTTTCATAGAAATGGTCTAGTTGTAAGTAAATGAATTAAATATGTTATGTGAAGTAAGAAGTTTGAAAAATAGGATTTATGGCTTAAGAATCCTATATAAGGTATATGCAGATTTGTTTTATGAGAGTTTTTGTTATTGGTGATGAAATCTTATGAGTTTGGCATTTTAGAATGATTAAATGTATTAATTAGTAAAGTATAAATAATTAAAATAAATTGTTTATAAGTTTAATAAATGATTAAGATATTATGGTAATATTAGTAATATTAGATTATGAGATTATTAAGTGATTTATAACATTTGGATTAAGGTGTTATGAAATTATTGATTTATGAATCTTATTCTTGAAATTAAATGCAGTTGTTGATCATATTATTTTTATTATTATATATAACATTTTTATAATCCTGGTGATGAAATTTCTCTTTGACTTGAGTGTAAAGATAGGTAGATTATTGGTATAATCGTGACTATGGGTTCTCTTTGGCCAGTAGTGCAAAGTTGAATTGTTGACTAGTGTGATCATGACCATTGAATTTATAATGGAATATTTTTAGCTTAAGTGCGAGGTGAATTGATCAACATGGTTATAATTATGGTTTATATAAATTCTGAAATGATTATGTATTTCTTTGAGATATGAATATCTTTGGCCTATAGTGCAAAGATGACCTGTTGTTGAATATCTTTGGCCTGTAGTGCAAAGATGAATTGTTGATGAATATCTTTGGTCCATAGTGCAAAGATGAATTTATTAGTATGATTATGAACAGGAACTGTGATTTGGTATAACTATGATCTTTGATGTTTCAGGTAAAGACAGGTGATGAAAATTATCTTCGTCCTGAATACGAAAAGGAATTTAGAACTACAATTATGATTATGAGTTATTCACATGATTGTGGACAGGAACTGTTGATTAATGTTACAGGGTTAAAACATTGTTGGTGGACTTTTAACATGGGGAAGATAATAGATTTTATGGTCTATTTGACTCTTCTAATGGATTGCTCATTCCGCTGCAACTATGGTTGAAAAGTTTTATCATCTACCATATGTTCTAAATCTCTGATTTATTTCTGACAAAGACTATTGATAATTTAATTATCTTTAGTCATGATATTCTTTACTGGGCTAGTGTTACTACAAAAAAATGGGTCTTTAGCAACGAATTTTCGGGCAACAACTTTATAAGTCGTTGCTAAAAGTATATGTTTAGCAACAAAATTTATCATTCGTTGCAGATTGTGTCAGGTTTTCACTTTTTACAATGAAATTCATAAGTCGTTGCAAAATTTCATTGCTAACTCATTGGCGGGAAAAAATTTCGTTAGAAATTCGTTGCAAAATTTTCGGCCACTTTATTTTCCGTCATCGTGGGCAGCGAAAGTTTTTTTGTTGCTAAAAATGGGGCTTTAGCAACGATTTTTCAGGCAACGACTTTATAATTCGTTGCTAAAAGTGTATATTTAGCAACGAAACTTGTCCTTCGTTGCAGATTGTGTCAAGCTTTCACTTTTTGCAACGAAATTCACAAGTCGTTGCAAAATTTGAAAACAAAATTCGTTAGAAATTCGTTGCAAAATTTTTAACCACTTGATTTCTCCTCATCGTGGGCAACGAAAGTTTTTTTGTTGCTATATGTCGTTGCCTAATATGGACCACATTCATTGGCAACAATTTTTATTTTCGTTGCATATTTTATACAACTTTTTGCAACGACTATTAAAATGTTGCCTTAAATTAAGATAATCCCAATAAGCATATTTTTGTAAGACCATATTCGGTATTCAGAGAATTATCAAAAAATATTCGTAAACAACCTAAGATTATAGACTAAAAAATGTAACTGGGTTGATTATGTGACTAATCTTACCTAGTAGGGGATGTGAATAAGGTGGCCAATAAATTATAACTGGGTGGTCTCCTAAACGCCAAGGCAAGGAAAGGCCTCTGGCCTGGCTAAGTCATTTCTACAAAATGAGAATTTAGTCCTAAGCTATCGTGGCCTGGTACAGTTTTAATAACTATAATTGGTTGTACTGTGACATTAATATCTAATAATAAAGTATATAATCTTTGACACTATTTTTGTACTAAAATATATGTTTAATATTAACTTTTTAAAATTAATTTAGGTATTTTTAAATTTAAAATGACATGATTCATTTAGTTTTGAAATAACCAGTCTTATAGCTAGTATTTTTAGATACTTTATAATATTTTTATAATTATATTGACTAAAATTAGGATTCATATTAGTTTTAAATTTGAAAATAGTTTAAATTGACTTTTAAAAAATCAATGCTAGTCTTTTAGTATTTTATTATGGATGGAGTATTATAATAACATGATATGTTGGTATCATGCTCTGTTTAGTTACTACTCTCTTAGTTACAAAATTGGTGATGCTTTTTAAATATAGTTTTATTATTATTAATACATTGGTGATGACATGATACTATTTTTATTTTATTAACTAAGGATAAAGCTAGGGAATTGAAAATTTTCACATAGGTACCAATTACCATACCTCTCATATGAAAATAACAAATTTTAATGGTAAAAATATCAAAAATTAATTTTCTTAAGTAATGAAATGTTAGATTTGAGTCAAATAAAATTGTATATATAATTTTAAAATGTATAAAACAAGATGCGTACTACAATTTTGAAAAGGAGATGGTACAATTTTGAATGTAGATATGGAGGAGTGAGTGCGTGTATCGATGGGGGATAGATGGATTGTAAGACCCCAACTTTTATATATAAAGATGAATTTTCTATAAATATCATTTTTGAATATTATGGAGTTAATTTGATATAATGTTATAGTTGTGGGTAATATTTATAAATTTTGCAAAGTACGCAAGTTGTTATATAATATTCGATTGGTCGGGGAATATTCGTTTTAACAGGGAATATTCGTACAACGACACAATCATTGGTGGACCCCACAACGGAATTATTGTCGGATTGAGAAAACGACAAAAATATTTTATTAAAAATAACGGCGGAAATTTTACCATTGTTACTGTTAAACTACTCGGTAGTAAAAGTACAGTAGTACGTGTGGTTGCATAGTAGCACACGGTATTGATTATTAATGCTTATGTGAGAAGTCACTCAGTTTGATTCAATTATTGTCAGTTAATAATATGAATTATTTAGCGATAATGACGTTTTGTTTTATTCGTATTATTAATGTAATAAAACAGAAACATCTTTTTATATAAAACAGAATACTTTATTAAAGTTATTCTATAAATAGAATATATTATATTTTATTTAAAAGATTTTTCTTTAAATATGGACCGTCAGATTAAAGTAATCAATCTTGACCGTTCATGGATTAGTTACTGTGCATTCTATTTTTCTATAAATAGCAGCTCATTCCTTCATTATTTCTTACGAATTCACTGAACTCTAGAGAGAGAAACTATAGAGAGAGAGAAGAAGAGTATTCTGCTACTTAACTACTTCCTTATTTCAGCTCGTCTTTAAAACGGTAAGGGGTGTTATTCTTTCTTATTCATGAAGAGAACTGTTGTTAATCCATTTCTTATTATTCTGTTGGAATAACCTGTATACGCGGATCTACCCTATATTTGGTGACATTCTTCTATTATTCTGTTGGAACATCCTGTCTGTGTGTTTTACACCGGACCTGGTTCCGTTTTTATTATTATTGTGAGACCCCATATTTTATGAATAAATATTTAATATTCTCGAAATATTTTTATTTATTTATTTTTTTTTTTAATATTATGATATGGATTTGATATAATATAATAGTTGTGGGTAGTATTTATAAATTTTGTAAAGTATACAAATTGTTATATAATATTCGATTGGTCGGGGAATATTTTTTTTGTCGGAGAATATCCGTACGACGGTATAATCATTGGTGGACCCCACAACAAAATTATTGTCGGATTGAGAAAACGACAAAAATATTTTATGAAAATAACGGCGGAAGTTTTACCGTTAACTGTTGAAACACCCGGTGTTAAAATTACAGTAATACGCGTGGTTGCATAGTAGCACACGGTATTGATTATTTATGCTTATGTGAGAAGTCACTCAGTATTGTTCAATCGGGTATTCGGGACACTTTTTGTGTCGGAGTACTATTCACGAGTTACTATTCATGAGTTACTATTCACGGGTTACTATTCACCTAAATTACTATTCACCCGAATATTATTCACTCGAGTATTTGGGGTACTTTTTGTGTCGAAGTACTATTCACGAGTTACTATTCATGAGTTACTATTCACGGGTTACTATTCACCCAAATTACTATTCACTCTAGTATTGTTCACTCGGGTATTTGGGACACTTTTCGTGTCAGAGTACTATTCACGAGTTACTATTCACGAGTTACTATTCATGAGTTACTATTTATGAGTTATAATATTAATGATGAATGTTGTTCAGAGTTGAATTTAGAGACGCAGACGTGATATTTGAGTCCGGAACGTCGAAATTAGTAAAAATAGTCTATAAAAACAAAATTTTTCGAAATTCACTATTTGGTCAAAAAGTCAACAGTTGACTTTTTCGGAAAAAGTCAAACTTTGAAATTTTAAAATTTATATTTTTGATAAAAATGGTTTCATTATGTTGGAATTGTTTGTGTTAGTGAAAATCAACATTTATTTCGATAATAATTGATATCTGGAGGTTATATTGACCAATCGGGTATTTAACCAGATAAATGAGCAATTGATTGCTATTATTTCACATGATTATAACTATTTGTTCACATGTTATACTATTAACTCACATTCTTGTTACTATTAGGGGAGTTGGTGCAAGATTGATAATACTTGCATGACTAAGTTAAAAATGGAGGTATAGAGGAAGGTACTATATTGTAATTAATTTTTCACATGTTTAGAACTATTGAGTCACATGATTTTACTATTGATTCACATGATTTACTATTAGGGGAGTTGGTGCAAGTTTGATAATACTTGGATGATTGAATTAAAAATGAAAGAAAAGTTGGAGGTATTGTACTATAATATTTCGAGCCCAAAACGTGCAATTATCGAAACTATGCTTTCCTATAAATAGAAGCTCATTCTTCCTTCATTTTTCACCAATTCACTAAAGCTTTAGAGCCATTATTATAGAGAGAAATTATAGAGAGAAGCTATAGAGAGAAAATCTATAGAAGAAGAGAAGTCTGCTCCCTCACTACTCCTATATCCAGTTTCTTTCAAAGGTAGGGAATATTATTTCTTTCTTTCATCTTCATGAAGAGAACTTCTTTTGTTCCATTCTTTGTTATTATGTTGGAATAACCTGTTTATGCGAAGTACCGCATACTTGGTGAAATTCTTCTATTATTCTATTCCTTATTATTCTGCTGGAACATCCTGTCTGTGCGTTCTACGCCGGACCTGGTTCCATTATTTATTATTCTGTTGGAACATCCTGTCTGTGCGTTCTACGCCGGACCTGGTTCCGTCTTTACTATTCTGTTGGAATATCCTGTCTGTGCGTTTTACGCCGGACCTGGTTCCGTCTTTACTATTCTGTTGGAATATCCTGTCTGTGCGGTTTACGCCGGACCTGGTTCCGTTATTTATTATTCTGTTGGAATAACCTGCCTATGCGGTCTATCGCATGCCTGGTGATTTCTTTTGTTATTCCATTCCTTATTATACTCAGTTGGTTAAAGTTTTGACTTCTATACTCCATGAAATTATTGGAATATCCTTTATATTTGCGCTTCATCCAGTATCTTTTCATGGAAATATTCTTCTGAGCATTCTTAAATTTTACTCCACAAAGCAGTATCATATTGACAATTTGGACGTTATCAGTTCCTGGATAAATTAATTCTTGAACTTGTTTTATTGAATTCGTATATCATTGTCGTTATCCTCATGATTATATTTTGTTGAAAGTCACCTGTGGCCTGTAGTGCATAGATGGATTTGGTATGATTATGACCAGGGATTATTCGGTGCAATCATGACCGTAATGTTACAAATGATGTGGTAAAAATCCTCATTTGCCGTAGTGCATTGATGGACAGTTTTTGGTATGATTATGGCTATGGATTCTCTTTGGCCGTAGTGCAAAGATGAATTATTTTATGGCATGATCAGGACCGTTGATGAAAACATGATTATCTTTAGCCGTAGTGCATGGATAATTCGTGGTCGTGATACTAATGAATATCCTTGGCCGTAGTGCAAGGGTGATTCGATGATGTGGATTATTTATTAAGCTGAGTCCCAGCGATAAAAGTCATGAAAAACCTTTTAAATCATAAAAGATAGTAGATTTTATTTTCTACTTGACTCTTTTAATGGATTGCTTGTTCCGCTGCAGTTAAACTTGATGTCTATTATATTTTATCAGTTTAACATTGTTGGAGACTAATGATAATTTATTATGCATTATCTTAGTCATAATATTTCTTACTGGGCTAGTTGAGCTCACCCTTTTGCTTTCATTGTTCTCTTCAGGAAATGAGAATATAGCTGGGACGAGTCGGGGAACGGAGTGATGGTCCAGAGAATAGCATTAGTAGTTCTCACTATTCTGTGAAATAGTGTGATAATAATTGTAATGAGGACTCCTTTTGAGTTTGTATAATCTCTAGTAGATAATATTTGTATTCAAACTCACAGTTTATGTTTTGTCGTGTTGTACACGACAGTTGTATTAGTAAGATGTATTTGAATTCTGTACCATGTATCTGGCGACCTAAGATGGGTGATGTATACCTAATTTTAGGGGCGTCACAGTTGGTATCAAAGCTTAGGGATATGATCCCTGGCTAGGATGTGAGAATAGAACTAGGAGGGGAGAGACGGGGAATTCCTTCGCTAGTATGACCTACCTAAATTTATTTGGTATTTAATTGGTCGGTCAGAATATAGGGATAATATGTTACATGTCAATTAACCTTTGTTTTGTGACAGTGTTTGGGAATGGCAGCTGAAAATGTTTACAATGGAGTGAATGAGACCGTGGAGACACCTATAATCACCAACCAGGTTAATGTGATTAGAGATATCCATGTGGTGATTGAGGAATTAAAAGTTGCACTCAAGCTAGTCGCAAAGGTAGCAACTGAGAGTGAGGAAGAAGAGGAATCTGAGGTTGATTTATTAGAAGAACTTATTGATCAAAATATAGAATTACAAAATAGTATGCATGAGTTAGAAGAGCAGGCTGAAGAACAACAGGCGGTCGTAGAACAAAGGGATGCAATAATTCAAAATTATATTACCCGATGTGCGATGGTTGAACAGAAGCACTCTTTGGCAGAGTATACGATATTAAAGCTGGAATCTGAGAATTCAAATGTCAAAGAGCAGCTGAAAGAAGAAATAACTGAACGAGTAAGAATGAAAGATGCATGGGTGAAAGCCACACGACGCGTTGATATTGTGAAAAGAGAAGTCCGATCCAAGAAAGCTAAAATAGATGATATGTAATTTTTTTCGACAGTAATTGGGAAAATCCAGCATCGAGTTTTGAATTACCCTAACGAGGAATCGAACGAAGTTATCACGGGTTAGTTAATTATAAATTCTTGCGAAGTCTATACCTTATTAGATACCGGTTCTACCCATTCTTTTATCTCTCTTGCTTGCGCTCAGCGTTTAAATTTGACTTCAAAGAAATTAGACTTTGACTTATTGGTTGAAACTTTAATAGTAGAAACCTTCATTACATCCACTATTTATAAATCTTGTTCAAATCAACACTTTCACGTTACCTGTCGATCGTATCTCTTTGAAAATACTTGCCTTTGATGTGATTTTAGGAACGATTGGTTAACTACTCATCATTCTTTTCGTAAGGTGGTTAACTTTCATATTCCTAACCAACCTGCTATGCGAATTCAAGCAACCAAACCACTAAAGTCAATCATTGTCATATCAAGCCATAAGTAAAGAGCCCCGAGCCTTTTGCTGGTGACTTCCTTGTGTGGATTGCACCGAAGCCAAACTTTCCGTAGGGGATGTTGTGAATGACGATGTCAAGTTGATAGGTATCAATGTGACATACTATCCAAGTCTTGGATGAGAGTCACAGTTTTGAATGATATTTCTATCGTTAATAAATTTCTTGACGTATTCTTGAAGACTTCTTAGCCTATCCTTAGAGCGTGAAATCGAATTTTGTATTGACCCCAGTACAAAACCCATTTCTTAAACCTTCAAATATTTCTTCAACCAAAACGAACGTATAATGCGCCAAAGATGTCGGCTCGAGCTGTTGAAGATTACGATCGTTCCATGCAATATCATCGTGGAAATGCGAACGTGGTAGCTGACGCGTTTAGTAGAAGATTGTATGCGTTTACGAGTGCGATGTTGTTAACACAAAGACCCATTTCGTACGACTTACAAATGATGAAGATAGAGTTAAAGACTCTAGGAACCCACGTGAAGATAAAGAATATACGAGTAGAATCGACTTTAATCGATAAAGTTAAAGCCGCTCAAGCTATAAATCCGGAGCTGATGAATGTGAAGAAGAAGGTTTAAGAGGACGTTATTCTAGAAGTAAGAATCGACGAAGAGAGGAAATCTCAACCCTCAATTTAATTGACCCATTTTAAATCCTCGATCAAGTAAGAATTGTGGCTTATATACTCGTTTTACCGCCAAGTATGTCGCGTGTTTGTAACTTTTTTAACGTGTTGATGTTATGTAAAAATGTGGACGACCCGAACCACATTCTTAATTTAGAACCGGACGAGATAGCAGAAGATTTAACGTATGAGGAGATACATGTTAATATCTTGGATAAGAAGAATCGTATTCAACACTCAAAGGTTATACCTTAAGAGTTAGAATCTGACGAGGTATCCTCACCTCTTCAGCATTCCAGGTACGTACGTAAATTTCGAGGGCGAAATTCCGTAAGGAGGGGAGATTGTGAGACCCCAGATTTTATGAATAAATATTTAATATTCTCGAAATATTTTTATTTATTTATTTATTTTTTTTATATTATG
This sequence comes from Panax notoginseng, assembly GCA_016801055.1. Lineage (NCBI taxonomy): Eukaryota > Viridiplantae > Streptophyta > Magnoliopsida > Apiales > Araliaceae > Panax > Panax notoginseng. The sequence goes on from CM029019.1 coordinate 167,753,717, forward strand.
ATATGGATTTGATATAATATAATAGTTGTGGGTAGTATTTATAATTTTGTAAAGTATACAAATTGTTATATAATATTCGATTGGTTGGGGAATATTTTTTTTGTCGGAGAATATCCGTACGATGGTATAATCATTGGTGGACCCCACAACAAAATTATTGTCGGATTGAGAAAACGACAAAAATATTTTATAAAAATTACGGCGGAAGTTTTACCGTTAACTGTTGAAACACCCAGTGTTAAAATTACAGTAATACGCGTGGTTGCATAGTAGCATACGGTATTGATTATTTATGCTTATGTGAGAAGTCACTCAGTATTGTTCAATCGGGTATTCGGGACACTTTTTGTGTCAGAGTACTATTCACGAGTTACTATTCATGAGTTACTATTCACGGGTTACTATTCACCTAAATTACTATTCACCCGAATATTATTCACTCGGGTATTTGGGGTACTTTTCGTGTCGGAGTACTATTCACGAGTTACTATTCACGAGTTCATATTCATGAGTTACTATTCACGGGTTACTATTCACCCAAATTACTATTCACTCTAGTATTGTTCACTCGGGTATTTGGGACACTTTTCGTGTCGGAGTACTATTCACGAGTTACTATTCACGAGTTACTATTCATGAGTTACTATTTATGAGTTATAATATTAATGATGAATGTTGTTCGGAGTTGAATTTAGAGACGCAGACGTGATATTTGAGTCCGGAACGTCGAAATTAGTAAAAATAGTCTATAAAAACAAAATTTTTCGAAATTCACTATTTGGTCAAAAAGTCAACAGTTGACTTTTTCGGAAAAAGTCAAACTTTGAAATTTTAAAATTTATATTTTTGATAAAAATGGTTTCATTATGTTGGAATTGTTTGTGTTAGTGAAAATCAACATTTATTTCGATAATAATTGATATCTGGAGGTTATATTGACCAATCGGGTATTTAACCAGATAAATGAGCAATTGATTGCTATTATTTCACATGATTATAACTATTTGTTCACATGTTATACTATTAACTCACATTCTTGTTACTATTAGGGGAGTTGGTGCAAGATTGATAATACTTGCATGACTAAGTTAAAAATGGAGGTATAGAGGAAGGTACTATATTGTAATTAATTTTTCACATGTTTAGAACTATTGAGTCACATGATTTTACTATTGATTCACATGATTTACTATTAGGGGAGTTGGTGCAAGTTTGATAATACTTGGATGATTGAATTAAAAATGAAAGAAAAGTTGGAGGTATTGTACTATAATATTTCGAGCCCAAAACGTGCAATTATCGAAACTATGTTTTCCTATAAATAGAAGCTCATTCTTTCTTCATTTTTCACCAATTCACTAAAGCTTTAGAGCCATTATTATAGAGAGAAATTATAGAGAGAAGCTATAGAGAGAAAATCTATAGAAGAAGAGAAGTCTGCTCCCTCACTACTCCTATATCCAGTTTCTTTCAAAGGTAGGGAATATTATTTCTTTCTTTCATCTTCATGAAGAGAACTTCTTTTGTTCCATTCTTTGTTATTATGTTGGAATAACCTGTTTATGCGAAGTACCGCATACTTGGTGAAATTCTTCTATTATTCCATTCCTTATTATTCTGCTGGAACATCCTGTCTGTGCGTTCTACGCCGGACCTGGTTCCATTATTTATTATTCTGTTGGAACATCCTGTCTGTGCGTTCTACGCCGGACCTGGTTCCGTCTTTACTATTCTGTTGGAATATCCTGTCTGTGCGTTCTACGCCGGACCTGGTTCCGTCTTTACTATTCTGTTGGAATATCCTGTCTGTGCGGTTTACGCCGGACCTGGTTCCGTTATTTATTATTCTGTTGGAATAACCTGCCTATGTGGTCTATCGCATGCCTGGTGATTTCTTTTGTTATTCCATTCCTTATTATACTCAGTTGGTTAAAGTTTTGACTTCTATACTCCATGAAATTATTGGAATATCCTTTATATTTGCGCTTCATCCAGTATCTTTTCATGAAAATATTCTTCTGAGCATTCTTAAATTTTACTCCACAAAGCAGTATCATATTGACAATTTGGACATTATCAGTTCCTGGATAAATTAATTCTTGAACTTGTTTTATTGAATTCGTATATCATTGTCGTTATCCTCATGATTATATTTTGTTGAAAGTCACCTGTGGCCTGTAGTGCATAGATGGATTTGGTATGATTATGACCAGGGATTATTCGGTGTAATCATGATCGTAATGTTACAAATGATGTGGTAAAAATCCTCATTTGCCGTAGTGTATTGATGGACAGTTTTTGGTATGATTATGGCTATGGATTCTCTTTGGCCGTAGTGCAAAGATGAATTGTTTTATGGCATGATCAGGACCGTTGATGAAAACATGATTATCTTTAGCCGTAGTGCATGGATAATTCGTGGTCGTGATACTAATGAATATCCTTGGTCGTAGTGCAAGGGTGATTCGATGATGTGGATTATTTATTAAGCTGAGTCCCAGTGATAAAAGTCATGAAAAACCTTTTAAATCATAAAAGATAGTAGATTTTATTTTTTACTTGACTCTTTTAATGGATTGCTTGTTCCGCTGCAGTTAAACTTGATGTCTATTATATTTTATCAGTTTAACATTGTTGGAGACTAATGATAATTTATTATGCATTATCTTAGTCATAATATTTCTTACTGGGCTAGTTGAGCTCACCCTTTTGCTTTCATTGTTCTCTTCAGAAAATGAGAATATAGCTGGGACGAGTCGGGGAACGGAGTGATGGTCCAGAGAATACCATTAGTAGTTCTCACTATTCTGTGAAATAGTGTGATAATAATTGTAATGAGGACTCCTTTTGAGTTTGTATAATCTCTAGTAGACAATATTTGTATTCAAACTCACAGTTTATGTTTTGTTATGTTGTACACGACAGTTGTATTAGTAAGATGTATTTGAATTCTGTACCATGTATCTGGCGACCTAAGATGGGTGATGTATACCTAATTTTGGGGGCGTCACAATTATTCTGTTGGAATATCCTGTCTGTGTGTTTTACACCGGACCTGGTTCCGTTTTTATTATTATTCTGTTGGAACATCCTGTCTGTGTGTTTTTCACCGGACCTGGTTCCGTCTTGTTATTATTCTGTTGGAACATCCTGTCTGTGTGTTTTACACCGGACCTGGTTCCATTATTTATTATTCTGTCGGAATATCCTGTCTGTGCGTTTACGCCGGACCTGGTTCCATTATTTATTATTCTGTTGGAATAACCTATTTGTGCGGTCTATCGCATGCATGGTGATTTCTTTTGTTATTCCATTCTTTATTATACTCAGTTGGTTAAGTTTTGACTTCTATACTCCATGAAATTTATGGAATATCCTTGATAATTGCGTTTCATCCAGTATCTTTTCATGAAAATATTCTTCTACGTATTCTTGAATTTTACTCCACAAAGCAGTATCATGTTGACAATTTGGACGTTGTTAATTCTTGGATAAATTAATTCTTGAACTTGTTTTATTGAATTCTTATATCATTGTCATCATCCTCATGTTTATAAAATGTTAAAAGTCATCTGTGGCCTGTAGTGCATAGATGGACTTGGTATGATTATGACCAGGGATTATTCGGTATAATCATGACCGTAATGTTACAAATGATGTGGTAAAAGTCCTCATTGGCCCGTAGTGCATTGATGGACAGTTGTTGGCATGATCATGACCATTAATGAATACACGAATATCCTTGGCCGTAGTGCAGGGGTGATTCGATGATGTGGATTATTTTATTAAGCTGAGTCCCAGCGATAACAGTGTTGAAAAACCTTTTAAATCATAAAAGATAGTAGAGTTTATTTTCTACTTGACTCTTTTAATGGATTGCTTGTTCCGCTGCAGTTAAACTTGATGTCTATTATATTTTATCAGTTTAACATTGTTGAAGGCTAATGATAATTTATTCTGCATTATCTTAGTCATAATATTTCTTACTGGGCTAGTTGAGCTCACCCTTTCTTTCACTGTTCTCTTCAGGAAATGAGAACGTAGCTGGGGCAAGTCGGGGAACGGAGTGATGGTTCGAATGATAGTATTAGTTAGTAGTCCTCACTATTCTATGTAATAGTGTGTTAATAAATGTAATGAGGACTCCTTTTGAGTATGAATACTCTCTAGAAGATAATATTTGTATTCAAACTCGCAGTTTATGTTTTGTCGTACACGACAGTTGTATTAGTAAGTTGTATTTGTATTCTGTACTTTGTATCTGACGACCCAAGATGGGTGATGTATACCTAATTTTGGGGGCGTCACAGTTGGTATCAGAGTTTAGGGATATGATCCCTGGCTAAGATGTGAGAATAGAACTAGGAGGGGAGAGACGGGGAATTCCTTCGCTAGTATGACCTACCTAAGTTTATTGCATGTATTTAATTGGTCGGTCACAATATAAGGATAATATATGACATATCAATTAACTTTTATTTTGTGGCAGTATCTGAAAATGGCATCTGAGAATGTTGAGAATAGCAATGGAGCACAGGCGATTATTGATTCACCACATATCAATAATCAGGATAATGTTCATCAGGAAGGTGACAATCCTCATGCAAACAACAACACTGACCAGATGATGAATGATGGAATGTTCAGAGGTTTTATGCAATTCATGCAACAACAGGTGAAAGCGGCTCCTGTCCACAACGTAGGTGGAAATACTGGAAACTCTCAGGCGGTCACCGCTAAACAGTTTAAGGAGCTGGGACCACCGGAGTTTAAGGGAGAACCCAAACCACTTATAGCTGAAACATGGATAAAGCAGATCACCAAGATATTTGATGTCTTGGGTTGCTCCGAGGAGCAAAAGGTTCCCTTTGCCGCCTTTATGTTGCGAGGAGAGGCAGATTACTGGTGGGAATCGATAAAGCGTACTCAACCTGCCGCACTGAAGATGTCTTGGGAGAAGTTCCAAGAGCTGTTTAACGACAAATACTTTCCCGAGAGTATTCGTCACATGAAGGAGGTGGAGTTCATCAAATTAGAGCAGAATAATATGACCGTGTCGCAGTACGAGGCAAAATTTGCGGAGTTATCCCGGTTTGCGTCCCACCTGGTGGATAATGAAGAAAGAATGACGCGGATGTTTTTAAGAGGTTTGAAGCCGGAGATACGTCAACATCTTGTTTCTCATAAACTGTGTTTGTATTCAGATGTTGTAAATAGGGCTCAGTTGGTGGAGCGCGATAACGAGACAACGCAACCAAAAGAGAGCAGCCGGCAAAATGATAATACCAGTGAAAGCAGTCATCGAAGCGGTGACAACAAGCGTGGAGGGAATCAACAGGCCAGAAATGGTAACCACTTCGGTGGTAATCAGGGCCAAAATAATAAGAATGGGCATTTCAAGAAGAGGAGATTCAACAATGATGGAAAGACGTCAGCACCAGCACCTGTCGTTAAGGAAGGAGAACGACCACCTATCATATGTTTCAAATGCGGAGGGGAGGGGCACATCAGTCCAAACTGCGCGATGCCGTCCAAAGCATGTTATAATTGTGGAAGAGAAGGTCATTTAGCCGATTTTGTCGTTTACCGAAGACAAATTCAGCTAGGATGGAGGCACCAAAGGCCGTCCCAGAAAAGTCAAAACCGTTGTGCAAGGGAGAGCGTTTGTTGTGAACTCCCAGAGAGCAAGGAACCCGAATGAGGTCATCACGGGTAAGCTTATCATAAACTCTAACGAAGTCTATACTTTATTTGATACCGGTTCTACCCATTCTTTTATTTCTCCTACTTGCGCTCATCGATTAAATTTGATTCCGGAGAAATTAGACTTTGACTTAGCAGTTGAAACTCCATTGGGAGAAACCTTCATTACATCCACGGTTTATAAGTCTTGTTTGGTTCAAGTTGGTACCCACACATTACCTGTCGATCTTATTTCATTAAAAATACTTGCATTTGACGTGATTCTAGGGATTGATTGGTTAACTACTCATCATGCAAAAATTGATTGTTTTCGTAAGGTTGTTAGCTTTCATATTCCTAATCGACCTATTATGCGAATTCAAGCAACCAAACCATTAAAATCAATCGCTGTCATCTCAAGCCATAAAGCTATTCGTTTATTGAAAAACGGATGTCAAGCTTTCTTAGCTCATGTCACAGATCTAAACAAAAATACGTCAGCTTTGAATGATATTTCTGTTGTTAATAAATTTCCTGACGTATTTCCCGAAGAACTTCCTGGCCTACCCCCAGAGCGTGAAATTGAATTTTGTATCGACCTTGAACCCGGTACAAAACCCATTTCCAAAGCCCCATATCGAATGGCTCCTATTGAACTTCAGGAGTTAAAGACCCAACTGCAGGAATTGTTAGACATTGGTTTTATTCGTCCTAGTACTTCTCCTTGGGGTGCTCCTGTTCTGTTCGTGAAGAAGAAAGATGGGAGTATGCGACTTTGTATTGATTATCGGGAGTTGAATCATGTCACCATCAAAAATAGGTACCCATTGCCACGTATTGATGACCTGTTTGACCAGTTGCAAGGAGCACAATTCTTTTCAAAGATCGATCTTCGTTCTGGATATCATCAGCTGAAGGTTAGAACTGAGGATATTCCAAAGACTGCCTTCAGAACTCGGTATGGGCATTATGAATTCTTAGTTATGTCTTTTGGATTGACTAATGCTCCTGCTGCCTTCATGGATATGATGAACAGGGTATTCAAGGAATATTTGGATCACTTTGTGGTCGTCTTTATCGATGACATCCTTGTTTATTCCAAAAGCCGTGAAGATCATGAGCAACACTTGAGGTTGGTACTCCAAAAGCTTCGTGAATACAAACTTTATGCCAAGTTGAAGAAATGCGAGTTCTGGCTGGAAGAGGTAGCATTCCTTGGGCACGTAGTATCAAGTCGTGGAATATCGGTTGACCCGGCAAAGATTGAAGCTATTCAAAGCTGGGAGCAACCTAAATCAGTGACCGAGGTACGTAGCTTTCTTGGTTTAGCTGGTTATTATCGGAGATTCGTGGAAGGATTTTCTCGAATCGCTACTCCATTAACTCAGCTGACTCGGAAAGATACAAAGTTCGGTTGGAGCGAAGAATGTGAGCAGAGTTTTCAAGAACTCAAGAGGAGACTCATTTCAGCACCTGTTCTAACAATACCATCTGGCTCGGAGGGATTTGTCATCTACAGTGATGCTTCGAGCAAAGGGTTGGGATGCGTTCTCATGCAACATGGAAAAGTCATAGCCTATGCATCAAGACAACTCAAGGAATATGAGAGGAATTATCCTACTCATGATCTAGAGTTGGCAGCTGTTGTCTTTGCACTTAAAATTTGGAGGCATTACTTGTATGGGGAGAAGGTGGAGATCTTTACGGATCATAAAAGCCTCAAATATTTCTTCACTCAAAAGGAACTCAACATGCGACAACGACGTTGGCTTGAACTGTTGAAAGATTATGATCATACCATTCAATACCATCCTGGAAAAGCGAACGTGGTAGCTGACGCATTGAGTAGAAGATCATATGCAAGTACGAGTGCGATATTGTCAACACAAAGGCCCATTTTGTGTGATTTGCAAAGGATGGAGATAGAGTTAAAGACTCCAGGGACCCATGTGATGATGGCGAATATACGAGTAGAACCGACTTTAATCGATAAAGTTAAAGCTGCTCAAGCTACAGACCTGGAGCTGATGCGTATGAGGAAGAAAGTGCAAGAAGGTGCTATGCCGGAAGCAAGAATCGATGAAGAAGGAATACTTCGAGTCAACTCCAGACTTTGTGTTCCTAACAACCCTGATTTAAAGTATGAAATCATGATGGAGGCGCACAACACACCGTTTGCAATCCATCCTGGAAGTACCAAAATGTATCATGATCTTCGTCATACATTTTGGTGGAGCAATATGAAGAGAGAGATAGCGTTGTTTATCTCAAGGTGTCTAACTTGTCAACGAGTCAAAGCGGAGCATCAAGTACCAAAAGGTCCATTGCAACCACTTGAAATTCCAGAATGGAAGTGGGAGCACATTACCATGGATTTCGTTACCGGTCTTCCTAGGGTTTCTCAAGGTATTGATGCGATTTGGGTCATTGTTGATAGATTGACCAAGTCTGCTCATTTCTTACCGATACGAGAAACTTATACACTTGAACGTCTTGCTCGTATGTACATAAACGAGATTGTAAGACTGCATGGTATGCCAGTATCCATATTTTCTGACCGAGACCCAAGATTCACTTCACGATTTTGGGTTAGTTTACAAAAAGCTATGGGCACGGAGTTACGATTTAGTTCAGCATATCATCCTCAGACGGACGGACAATCAGAGAGGACTATTCAAACTCTTGAAGATCTATTAAGACTCTGTGTCTTTGACTTCAAGGGAAGTTGGGACAAGTTCTTACCATTGGTGGAGTTTTCCTACAACAACAGTTATCAAGCAAGTATTGGCATGGCTCCATTCGAAGCATTGTATGGAAGAAAATGTCGTTCTCCAGTATGCTGGGATGAGGTGGGTGAAGCAACGTTGTTGGGACCGGAGTTGGTACGTATGACTACAGAAAAGATTCAAACGATCCGACAACGTATAAAAACCTCACAAGATCGACAAAAGAGTTATGCTGATCTTCATCGAAAGGACGTGGAATTTGATGTAGGAGATCATGTGTTCTTACGTGTTGCTCCATGGAAAGGAGTTACGAGATTTGGAAAGAGAGGAAAGCTCAATCCTCGATTCATCGGTCCATTTTTAATCCTCGATCGAGTAGGAACTGTGGCTTATAGACTCGCTTTACCGCCAAGTATGTCTCGTGTTCATAACGTTTTTCACATATCCATGTTACGCAAATATGTGGAAGACCCGAACCACATTATTGAGTTAGAACCGGACGAAATAGCGGAGGATTTGACGTATGAAGAAGTTCCTGTTCAAATCTTGGATAAGAAGGAACATATTCTACGCTCCAAGGTTATACCTCAAGTCAAAGTTTTGTGGAGAAACCACGATGTTGAGGAAATGACTTGGGAGTTAGAATCTGAAATGAAATCAAGGTATCCTTACCTCTTCGACATACCAGGTACGTACCCTAATTTCGAGGGCGAAATTTCATAAGAAGGGGAGGTTGTAAGACCCCAACTTTTATAAATAAAGATGAATTTTCTATAAATATCATTTTTGAATATTATGGAGTTAATTTGATATAATGTTATAGTTGTGGGTAATATTTATAAATTTTGTAAAGTACGCAAGTTGTTATATAATATTCGATTGGTCGGGGAATATTCGTTTTAACAGGGAATATTCGTACAACGACACAATCATTGGTGGACCCCACAACGGAATTATTGTCGGATTGAGAAAACGACAAAAATATTTTATTAAAAATAACGGCAAAATTTTTACCATTGTTACTGTTGAACTACTCGGTAGTAAAAGTACAGTAATACGTGTGGTTGCATAGTAGCACACGGTATTGATTATTAATGCTTATGTGAGAAGTCACTCAGTTTGATTCAATTATTGTCAGTTAATAATATGAATTATTTAGCGATAATGACGTTTTGTTTTATTCGTATTATTAACGTAATAAAACAGAAATATCTTTTTATATAAAACAGAATACTTTATTAAAGTTATTCTATAAATAGAATATATTATATTTTATTTAAAAGATTTTTCTTTAAATATGGACCGTCAGATTAAAGTAATCAATCTGGACCGTTCATGGATTAGTTACTATGCATTCTATTTTTCTATAAATAGCAGCTCATTCCTTCATTATTTCTTACGAATTCACTGAACTCTAGAGAGAGAAACTATAGAGAGAAACTATAGAGAGAGAAGAAGAAGAGTATTCTGCTACTTAACTACTTCCTTATTTCAGCTCGTCTTTAAAACGGTAAGGGGTGTTATTCTTTCTTATTCATGAAGAGAACTGTTGTTATTCCATTTCTTATTATTCTGTTGGAATAACTTGTATACGCGGATCTACCCTATATTTGGTGACATTCTTCTATTATTCTGTTGGAACATCCTGTCTGTGTGTTTTACACCGGACCTGGTTCCGTTTTTATTATTATTCTGTTGGAATATCCTGTCTGTGTGTTTTACACCGGACCTGGTTCCGTTTTTATTATTATTCTGTTGGAACATCCTGTCTGTGTGTTTTACACCGGACCTGGTTCCATCTTGTTATTATTCTGTTGGAACATCCTGTCTGTGTGTTTTACACCGGACCTGGTTCCATTATTTATTATTTTGTCGGAATATCCTGTCTGTGCGTTTACGCCGGACCTGGTTCCATTATTTATTATTCTGTTGGAATAACCTGTTTGTGCGGTCTATCGCATGCATGGTGATTTCTTTTGTTATTCCATTCTTTATTATACTCAGTTGGTTAAGTTTTGACTTCTATACTCCATGAAATTTGTGGAATATCCTTGATAATTGCGTTTCATCCAGTATCTTTTCATGAAAATATTCTTCTAAGTATTCTTGAATTTTACTCCACAAAGCAGTATCATGTTGACAATTTGGACGTTGTTAATTCTTGGATAAATTAATTCTTGAACTTGTTTTATTGAATTCTTATATCATTGTCATCATCCTCATGTTTATAAAATGTTGAAAGTCATCTGTGGCCTGTAGTGCATAGATGGACTTGGTATGATTATGACCAGGGATTATTCGGTATAATCATGACCGTAATGTTACAAATGATGTGGTAAAAGTCCTCATTGGCCCGTAGTGCATTGATGGACAGTTGTTGGCATGATCATGACCATTAATGAATACACGAATATCCTTGGCCGTAGTGCAGGGGTGATTCAATGATGTGGATTATTTTATTAAGCTGAGTCCCAGCGATAACAGTGTTGAAAAACCTTTTAAATCATAAAAGATAGTAGAATTTATTTTCTACTTGACTCTTTTAATGGATTGCTTGTTCCGCTGCAGTTAAACTTGATGTCTATTATATTTTATCAGTTTAACATTGTTGAAGGCTAATGATAATTTATTCTGCATTATCTTAGTCATAATATTTCTTACTGGGCTAGTTGAGCTCACCCTTTCTTTCACTGTTCTCTTCAGGAAATGAGAACGTAGCTGGGACAAGTCGGGAAACGGAGTGATGGTTCGAATGATAGTATTAGTTAGTAGTCCTCACTATTCTATGTAATAGTGTGTTAATAAATGTAATGAGGACTCCTTTTGAGTATGAATACTCTCTAGAAGATAATATTTGTATTCAAACTCGCAGTTTATGTTTTGTCGTACACGACAGTTGTATTAGTAAGTTGTATTTGTATTCTGTACTTTGTATCTGACGATCCAAGATGGGTGATGTATACCTAATTTTGGGGGCGTCACATGGATTATATACTAGATTATATTTAGTCCATATGACATTAACAATTGTTTTTTAGTCTATTATATTTAGTCCAACTGTCTTTTAGTCTATTATATGCTAAAATTCATAAACCACCTCACGAGTATCGAACTCCAAACCTCTCCAAACTAAAAACCTTATATTCCAACAAAATCCAGTAGACCAACTACCTATTATGCTAAAATTTATGTAACACTAATATTTAAACCACCTAACATCGTTTCTATGCATGTGAAGATGTGAAGATGAGATAATACACTTTTTGGTCACTGTATTAGAAATTATAATAATAATAGTAATTGTAATAATTATTATTGCAATAATAATAATAAATTTTAAATAATTAAAATAATAATAATAATTAAAATTTTAAATAATAATAAAATTATTATTATTATTATTATTATAATTATTATTATGGTACTAATCCTGCAAAGCCCGTCAGTATTAAGACTGGAACAAAATACAAAAGATGATATATTGATATATAAATTTCAACATAGATATGTCAGCTATGAAATAAGTCATGCTGCTGCATGCCTGCATTTACCAATGTTAGAAACTAAAAAGTGTTCACAAGACAAAAGTGTTTACCAATGCGATAATTAAAATTTTAAATAATAATAATATAATAATAATAATTATTATTATTTTAATTATTTTAATTATTATTATTATTTAATTATTATTATTATTATTATTATTATTATTATTATTATTATTATTATTATTATTATTATTATTATTATTATTATTATTATTATAGTACTAATCCTGCAAAGCCCGTCAGTATTAAGACTGGAACAAAATACAAAAGATGATATATTAATATATAAATTTTAACATAGATTTGTCAGCCATGAAATAAGTCATGCTGCTGCATGCCAGCATTTACCAATGTTAGAAACTAAAAAGTGTTCACAAGACAAAAGTGTTTACCAATGCGATAATTAAAATTTTAAATAATAATAATATAATAATAACAATTATTATTATTTTAATTATTTTAATTATTATTATTATTATTATTATTTTAATTATTATTATTATTTATAATAATAATAATAATTGTAATTATTATTATTACTATTATAATTATTATTATGTAATAATAATTATTATTATTATAATTATAATAATAATTGTAATAATAATAATAATTATAATAATAATAATAATAATTAAAATAAGAGTGATCTGACAAATTATTTTTATTAAATGTCGATGTATATGAATTGAAAATAATTAAAAGGACTCACACATCATTATTCTATCTTATCCATTAGAGTTTAGTTGTAACATGACTTTATTATGAAATTTAACGATAAATATATTATTTTTCAAAAAAAAAAAACTAATTGTAATTGTAGTGACTATTTTTAATCATTGAACTCTGGCAAATCTTTCTATTATAAATATTTGTTATTCGCTAATGTACTCATCTTTGTAATTTATTAGATTGATTCTTATAATTACCGATGAGTTTTTTTAAATTTAAATTTAATTTGATCGAGTCGTATAACAATAAAAAGAAAAATCTGTCAAAATATTAATTTTATTTGAAAAACATTGATACCCACGTGACTAGTACAAGAAAAAAACAAAATAAATTTTGATTCAGTGGTTAAAAAAACTTTGAATGTAATTTTATATTTATGGTATTTAATTTGTAACTTCTTTATATTATTTTAGGGTATTTTAATTATTATTATTATTTTAATTATTACAGTTATTATTATTATTACAATTCCTAGTACATTGACCAAAAAGTGTATTATCTCATCTTCATATGCATAGAAACGATGCTAGGTCATTTAAATATTAATGTTATATAAATTCTAACATGATAGGTAGTTGGTGCAGTGGCTTTTGTTGGAATATAATGTTTTTAGTTTGGAGAGGTCTAGAGTTCGATACTCGTGAGCAACATTTTTTTTAAGGAAAATTTCTTTAAGTTCTTAAATTCAACAATTTACATTGAGTATGTGATTATTTTTATTTTTTTTAAAATATTTGATTAAAACATTAATAATATGCTTATAGTTTGTTTCATTTATTATTTAACCTCAATATATATATTACTTTATTATATTTTGTTATACATAACATTTATAGAGAGTTTCAGCTACGAAGAGCTCTCGAGGGAAGTGTATACAAGTATTAGGCTATATTTATTTACGTTTGAATGCATCTGAATGAGTTTGAATTTGACTGAGTAAGTCATTTCAGACTATTTGTTTTATATTTTTTTTAAACTCTAGACACATTTCAGACTATTTGTTTTATATTTTTTTTAAACTCTAAATGTGTCTAAATGATTTAGACAAAAAATTGTGGCTAAATTAGTAAGAAGTAGTGCTAAATGATGTTTTTACTTGCATTTTCTCAGCCAAATTTTGTTATGTACAGATTGCGTTTGATTTTTCTTTAATAAATTAGTAACCAATTTAATGAAAGTTGTTATAATCTTTTGTTCTAATTTTATGGACCGATAAAATGTTATTAATATTTTTTAGTTTTTTTTCCTAAAATTATACTACTAATAACATACTTCATTAAAAATTGTTCAATACTTTATATGTTTGTTTGAGTCATAATTGAATTCTACTTGTTTGCTTTATTATTTATTTAAGTATATGCATATGTGTGCTCACTACAAGAAATTGGGGCTCTTGCGAAGGAAATTTTGTGAGTGAATTATTTCCTTCTCAAATAAGCCTTTTTTGTGAGGGACTAATGAAGAAATTATTTATTTATGAAATAAATTTTATTCACAATATGTAATTATTGACAATTATTTTGTTAGGAAAAAATTCTTCATTACTTTGCTTGAAGTAAATCTTAGAGAATCAATGATATATTTTCACAAAAATATTTCTAATTTTAAAGATAGTTATTAAATTAATATAAAGTAATTTTTAAAATTTTAAGTATATATTCTATTAAAGGTACATGTTAATCATTTTAATTACATTAATCATACCAAATTCTTAATTAATACTCAAAGTACATATAAAAATATATAATTATTTAAAAAAGTCTTTATTTTAGAAATGAATTTTAACTCAAAGGGAAAATATTTTTTTTATTTGACAATCTTGATAATATAATGAACAAAATTGAGTTAAAATAAAAAAATTCGAATAACTTGTTAAGAATTTGGTATGATTTTAGATATTATAGTAAATTATATTTCGTCCATAATATTATGTTTTATAAATGAGTAAAATTCGAATAACATATTAGGACACGTTTAAAAGTTCGACTCAACTCGAGCTCGTTTAAATTTGAAGAGAGCTTGAATTCGATAAACTAAAACTCAACTTGACTTGTTCATAACCTTACTACACATGTGACGTATTAAAAGTTATTCCCTTCGTCCCACAAAAGATTCACATTTATCATTTATTTTTATTCTACAAAAAGAGTGCTCTTTTTATAAATAACAGTACAAAATAATATAATATATTAAGTTTATCATTATATTTTAAGAGTCTGCTACATATGACAAGAGATAGATTGGAATTAAAAATGACCACACTTTAAATTATTCTATTTTATCATATAAAGTTTCACATTAATTATAATTCAACTTCGTTATAAATTATTCTATTTTATCAGATAAAATTTCACTTTAATTATAATTTAACTTCATCATAAATTTGTCAACGTATAAATATCATGTCACTACCAACTAGTAAGTTACCAATTTATAGGAATAAACATATACCGTAATACATATTTTTCAATGTATACTTATATGTTTTATTTAAATTTTTTTTTAAAAAAAACGAATTTGTAAAAAAAAAGAGTAAGATGCAACGTCACTTTAATTGACGTTAGAATTTTTATTCTTATTTTTTTATATCTGAAGTCTTATATACTCCTTCATTTCCAACGCCAATAACATATAATAAATATAAAAAAATATTGATGTTTGTAAACAAGTACAAGAGATCAAAGAAATTAAAAAATATTAAAAAAAAAGAGATTCCAACGTCAGTTAAAGTGATGTTACATCTTATTCTTCTTTTTTACAAATTTGATTTATAAAAAAATTTTAAAAAAATTACAATGCCGGTTAGTTTGGCATTGTAATTTTAAAAATAATTTTTTTTAAAATTCGTTTTTAAATGAGACAGCACCCGATTCGATTTGATTCGAACAGCCAAACCCGTTAGGGTTTAAATAACGAATCAAAGGACTCACAGGCTGCTAATTCATTCTCATTTTCTCTCTCTTTTTCTGTACTATCAGAGCCACCCAAAATGGGACACCAAACACCGCCGGCGGTAGATCAGCTTAAGATCAATGACGCGGCCCAGAAAGCCCAGTTTTCACAAAGGGTCCTGATCAAGACCATCCTCAGCCGACTCGACGGTGGCGCTGGACTCGCCGGCCAGACGGTCAACGTGGGTGGCTGGGTTAAGACTGCTCGGGAGGCTAACAAGGGTGATTTGACCCTTGATATGGGTGATAGCATCAAGGGAAAGGGAATAATTCAGGTGGGTTTTTACTTTATTGGTTTTTTTTAATTGATTATTACATTGAAGGGTTGGTTGAAGAGGATTAGAAGCTAAAAGCTGGGGATTGTAATCTGGTTGAAATAAGATAGTTTAGATTTTTATAAAATTCCCACCTTTAGTATTTAAAGAATATTGATACTTTGGAATTGGATTTATCAAATTGAATTGGATTATAAAGTTGATTGAGAATTGAAGGTTTAAAGTTCATATATTTGATTTTTCTGATTAAGAAGAAACATCCAAGCTATTTCTGCCAAAATTAGTTGTTACTTTAATTATTTGGTGTTAATCTGTGCAAATTGTAGTTAATTGGAAAGGATGGTTGGGACTAATGCGGCAGCTGTTGATTTTGTGTACACAAATGGGTTACATCAGAATTCTAATGGGTCTCTCAAGCAGAAGGTTGATGATCTTCGCCGGCTTTTGGGAAAAACATAAGGCGATCCTTTGAGAATTGTAGGTGGTGGGGCCAGTGCATGGGGTAGTGTTTTCACGACAATGTTACAAGATGGCTACGATTAGTTTGGTGAGAAGGTTCAAATTAGGATATGGAGAAGACCTGGAAAAGTTATTGATAGAGCTACAGCTGAACACCTTTTTGAGGTGATCAATTCGAGGGAAGATGTGCTGAGGAGACTGATTAGGCGATGTGCATACTTGAAATATGTGGAGGCAAGATTGGGTGATAGGGTATTATATACAGATGAGATTTTGAAAGATGGGTTTTGCAACTACCTAATTGATCATTTAAAATTCATGATTCAGGTACAGACTGCCTTTATTATTTTCAACATACTGAGTATTGCATTAATAAGCATTTCATTAGAACAATGGTATAAATAATGCTGCAATATTTTGAAAAAGTGCTTCAATCAATCCCACACTTGAATGTCCTAACCATCTAGTAAACAGAGGACATGCACTTGGGCCTTCCTAGTTACCATGGAGTATTTTCCTCAAGTACAACATTCTGAGTCTAACAATTTGTGTTCGTACTTATTATCTTTCTGTGACACATGGTGTAACGTTGAAATCTTTTGTGGAATAGACAAGCTTGACCATGTGGGGACCTTGATGTTTTTATTCAATTTACTATGTCATTTCACCCCCCTTGGGGCTTAACTAAGACAATCTTTGTCTGTAAGGGAGAGACAAAAGGTAGAAAATGTATGAGATTACATCTACTTGTCCATAATAATTTCTGTTCATTTCCATGCTTAGTCTCCTAAAATTATTCCTAGGTGTACTTAGACCTCAGCTATGTAGAAGCCACGAAGGACTTACCTTTTCTTGGGGGTGGGGGGTGGGGGGTGGGAGGTGTGAGGGGTAGATGCCTGCAATCTGGAAATAAAATGTAAGACAAGAATGTATTCTGTTGTCAGAATTACATCTAAAACATATATTACAAATAAACTTTTGGACCTAGTTCTCTCTTTGAAGTAGTCATATGTCCATGACTCCATTAAAGATACTTCATTTACTATGTAGGTTCTATACCTGCTGAACTTAAAAGCTTCCATACTAATAAGTAGTTTCAATAAAGTTGGCGCGAATCTGCATCAATGTTGATGACAGGAAAATCAAAACTAGTAGATTGACTCTAAAATAGTTTCAGATAATATTTTGAAACATTTCTGTTCTCACACATTATAATCTTCTGCATTGACTTATGTTTGATCTACCATTAGAATTTAGCAGGATCTAGTTCACTTTGTTGAACAGGTGTATCAGCTATAACGTTGATATGTCAAAATCTTTTTTGCTTATTTTTTCTCACCTCACTTGGTTTTTATAACATGTGTAATGAAATTTCTACAAATTGATAATATGCCATTAGTGCAGATATTTGACAAATTATGCCAAAGTTTTGGTGGAGATGTGTTAGAGACCTTGTTCAATTCTGCAGTTGTTCCCCAGATACCATGAGTTACTGGCTATGGAGATTTATATCTGATGAAGCTAAGTTATCGGGCTTTATCCTATTCTGTTCTTTTGCCTTTGCCTTCATCTTCTCCTTTATCTCTTGCATCTTTTAAACATTTCGGTTAGTAAGTCATGAATAGGGTTGATTGATGAGGTGGTTAATTATATTACAAATAAAAAAAAATCCTTAGATATGGTAATACTTCATAAATTTTTTTACTGTGTTGTTATCCTATGGTGTAAGTAGGTTGGAACTTAACTGTTACGAGAATGTCTATTATACATAACTGCAGAGTTGCTAGCACATGTATAAGTTTAGGACAATACTCTATTGTTTTAATTTCTTTGGGAAATACTCTATTGTTTTAGTTGTGTTTCTTGCGTTTCTATATTGTAAAATCTAGCGAAGGGAGGGTGAATTTTCAAAATTATAGCTTTATTTGAGAGCATAGTTTTATTATTGATTTACTTTTGTGGGAAAAAGCTGGAAACAAAACATAAAAATTTTATTCTTTTGATTTCTTCTTTATGCAAGCTAGTTGTTAAAATACTATAAGATTGGTTAATAGAAACAAATTTCCAAATTAATTTTTGGCATCGAAATAGATGTCTCATCTTTGTGAATTCAGTTTCATTTCCATTTTACAATAGTTAAAGTTTTTCATATATTTGCTAATATTTTTCTTAAAATATCACAACTGGATGTTGCAAGCAATATACTATAATTTTGGTGGTTTTTAATTTTTCTGTGATTTAACATATGAAGTATATGCAAAATAGCATATAACTGATGCGTGTGTGCTCAACACCCATGCTAACTGATGCAAATTCAAATTTAATACATAACAAGTCTCTTAGAAGGCATTATATAGTGTAAACTTGAGAATTTCAAAAACAATCAAGATCCAACTAAAATCAAACAATTACCAATATCAAGGGTCTAAATAGGGTACTTATGCTTTATTTTTCATTTACGGGGGCTTTTTGCTCTTATTTCTCGTTTTATTCATTTATATATATATATATATATATATATATATATATATATATATATTAAAACTTTTTTACATATACACTTGGCAATGCAATGTCTTATTCCCTTAGGCTTTTCAATGCTACCTTAACGAGCTTTTGACCAACGACTCCCAGACCATTAAGACCTTAGGGCGTTAGGTGTAAAGACAATCCCCTCGGGATTACTTACTCAAGTAACAAAGGCCACAAAACTAGACAAGCATGCCACGTCGTTTATTCTTTTTTTATGAAGCTTATATACTCCAAATTTTCCCCCAAACTTAGGTTCTTGCCTAATTTTCGACTTCACTAGCTATCCTTGTCATCCTTTTATTCAAACTAACATTATCCTTTATAGGTCCATTATGTATCAATTTGAACTAAATCAATCAACATAGTTGTTATAATCGTGCTAACCTTATTATACCATGTTCAAACAAGAAAAGATCCAATTCATAACAGAAAATCACATCAAAGTTCTAATAGTCGGTACTATACTTATCTACTCGAAGTCAGTCTCATCATTGACCAAAATAGACTGTAACATATCATACAGCTGGACTCATGTAAAATAACATAGTACTTAACTAATTTTTTTTTGTGATATATATATATATATATATATATATATATATATATATATATATATATATATATATATAAAATATGGAATAAACATAACAGAATTAAAAACTACTAAAAACTATTTACAATATTACACTACTATGCAACTACACTAAATAAATGCAACATATCATGAACCTAACTCTAATCATGAAACTAACATATGCAAAACTAAATAACTAAATAAAACATGCAAAAACTCCAAATTAAACTTATTAATCTGACTCCCCCAAACTTAACAAATACAATGTCCTCATTGTATAAATAACGCATCAAGTGTGACGCCCCCCAAAATAGGTATACATCACCCATTCGGAGTCGCCAAATACATGGTACATAAATCAAATACAAACTTTCTTTATATAATACGACAACAGCGTAGCTTAGAGTTTTTACACGAATATTATCTTATGGACAATATTCAAACTCAAATGAAGTCCTCATTATATTTATTATCACACTATTTTATAAAATAGTGAGGACTACTATAGCCACCATCTCGGACAGTCACTCTGTTCCCTGACTAGTCCCGACTACGTTCTCATTTCCTTAAGAGAACAATGAAAGTAAAAGGATGAGCTCAACTAGCCCAGTAAGAAATATTATGACTAAGATAATGCAGAATAAATTATCGTTAGCCTTCAGCAGTGTTAAACTGATAAAATACAATAAACATCAAGTTTAACTGCAGCGGAACAAGCAATCCATTAGAAGAGTCAAGTAAAGCATGATATCTACTATCTTCTATGATTTAAAAAGTTTTTCATCAACTTTATCGCTGAGACTTAGCTTAATAAATAAACCACATCATCGAATCATCCATGCACTACGGGCCAAGGATATTCATATAATCATCAATGGTCATGATAAAATCAACAACTGTCTATCAATGCACTATGGGCCAATGAGGACTTTTACCACATCATTTGTAACATTACGGTCATGATTATACCAAATAATCTCTAGTCATAATCATACCAATAAATAGTATATCTACGCATGTAAGCCACAGATGACTTTTATCACAATATAAGCATGAAGATGATGACAATGATATAAAAATTCAATCAAACGAGATCAAGGATAAATATGAAGACTTTAAATTTATCCAGAGTTTAAAAGTATCCAACATGATACTGCTTTGTGGAGTAAAATTCAAGAATAATATTCACGTATCAAAAATAATATTTGACAGAAAAGAAATCAATTTTTATCGTGAATAGTACTTCGGGAATAGTACCTCGTGAATAGTATCCCAGCATGAAAAATACCCCGAATACCCGAGTGAATAGTAACTAGTGAATAGTAACTCGGTATGAAAAGTATCCCAAATCCTCGGGTGAATAATATTCCAGTGAATAGTAATCGAGTGAATAGTAACCTGTGAATAGTACCCCGGGTGAAAATATTGATATTTAATAAGAAAGTTCAGATCAATATTCCAATGAAACGATACTGGATGAAGCACAAAACTCAAGGATGTTCCATTAATTTCAGGAATTATAGAAGCAATACTTACCATAGTAAGTTTAGATTTAAGAATATGAAAAGAAATAATATACGAAACTGCAAATGGATTTTCACCTGTCATGCGGTAGTTCGCGTAGACAGATCATTTCCACAATTTAATAATAATTGAATACGAAGGGTTATTCACCAGGCATGCGGTAGTCCACGTAGATATGTTATTCTCACAGAATAATAAATAATGAAATAACAAAAGGATTTCACCATGTATGCGGTAGTCCGCGTAGACAGGCTATTCCAACAGAATAATAAAGAATTGAATAACAAAAAGATTTCACCATGCATGCGGTAGTCCGTGTAGACAGGTTAATCCAACAGAATAATAAAGAATGGAATAACAACCCTTACGAGTATTGAAAGAAAATAACTCTCTTCATGAATACGAAAGAAATAATACCCCTTACCTTAATAGAAGAGTGAATACTGAAGTAGGGTAGTAGCAGAATACTCCTCTTCTTTCTCTCTATAGTTTCTCTCTCTAGAGTTTCAGTGAGTTCGTAAGAAATAATGAAGAAATGAGCTTCTATTTATAGGAAAAAGGATTGAATAGTAACTAATTCATGAACATCCCAAATTAATTCACTTTTAAACGGACGATCCATATTGATTTACTATTAAAACATAAAGCAACGATCCATACTGATTTACTATTAAAACTTTAAACCAGTGATCCATATTGATTTACTATTATAACTTCAACCAACGGTCTAAAAAATTAGCACATCTCCTCATGGAATAATAAGCCAAACTTATAAAAAATACCTCATAACAAACCCCTCTATTTATATCAAAAATTTAATAAATATTTACCACAAATCGCTTATCTTTAATAAACACATTTTTAATCTATTAACAATTATTCATCATTAATATTATAACTCACGATATTTAACAACCAGATCATTTCCAGGAAAGAGAGGGCTTTCCGATAAGAATTTCTCCCTATTGGCGCGCAATTAGGTGACCAAACCTCTCCTCGACAGAACTTTCTAGACATTGTCAATATTGTAAATAATAATATGAATAACTTTATCGTCTCAATTATTGATTTACTAATAATAAATATTATGCAGATGACACTGTGACAATAATTGAATCAATAATATGAGAGATATTATGCAGCAACTACTGTAGTAATAATTGAATAAACTGAGTAGCTTCTTACGTAAGCATCAATAATCAAAAAAGTATGCTACTATGCAACCACGCGTATTACTGTTCTTTTACCACCGGGTATTTCAACAGTTTAACGGTAAAACTTTTGCCGTTATTTTTATAAAAAGTTATTTTTGTCGTTTTTTAACTCCGACAATTATTCCGTTGTGGGGTCCACCAATGATGGTGTCGTCGTACGGATATTCCCTGAAAAAAAGAATATTTCCCGACACAACGAATATTTTATATCAACTTGCTTACTTTAAAAATTTTGTAAATATTACTCACAACTATAACATTATATCAAATCCACATCATAATATTCAAAATATATTTCGAACAAAATTAATCTTTATTCATAAAACTTGGGGTCTTACATCAAGTGTACGAGGACTTCCCTATACTCATTTAAGCTTGAGGTGGTGGTGGTTGTGGCTCATCATTATCTGAATCTGAAGGTGGAAATCGTGGCATTGGGGCCGACTGTTGGTATGGAAACTGAGCATTTGGTTTGAAACTTTGGAGGGTCGCGTTCAAAGAGGTGAAGGACATGTTCATGGCCTCGAACATATGGTCCTGCCTAGCCGCGAGTCTCCTCATCTGTCTATTGGCGTCTTTATTGTGCCCTTCAACTTGTCTCTAAAGGATCTAAAATTGAGGGCTAAACATATCTCTGTCGGTCTGCTGTATCTCCTCAGTTTCCTGCTCACCCATCATCTCGTCCGCCTGGAACTCGTCGTCCTCAGAGGTGTCCTCAGCATCAGCCTCCTCCTCAGAGGATGGTGGAAATATGAACCCGACTCCTCTTGGATGCGATTGCCCCCGGGCCACACTGTGTAACGTGCTATCATCCGTGAGTCCAAAATCTGAAGTGGCTGTTGGGTAGTCTCATCAACGGACCACCTAACTCCAGCCTACCTGCACAACCCACATATGAGGGATGGCCGCCGAAAAATGGCCCTCACATGCATCTTCGTATGGAGAAATTGATGATGGCCCCCACATCGATGATAAAGTCTTGCACGATTGCCTATAAAAGAAGTATCTTCTCCTTTGTCACCTCGGTAATATGTATGGATGGGAATAACTTGGCGTACATGAAAGCATACCAAATCTTTCCATAACGGCTCAAGTCTTTATTGTGGAAGATTGTGCCTCCTTTTCGACCCTTGACCCATGTGGTGCCTAACTTTGTTATTTCAGTTAAAATCACCTCATAGTCGGGATCGTGGTCACGTAAATAAGCATACTGGCATTCCATAGGAACTCGTAGTATGTAATACTCGTTAATGGCTTCCGAACTGAACGACACTTGTTTGCCCTTGACGAATGCAATGAATAGGGCCTTATCCTCTATATTAGCATAAAATTCTTTCACCACATTGACGATCGCTGGCTCTGGATCGTCAATGAACCTATCCCGCCCTATTTCATAAATTTGTCTCTTCATTTGGCCATCTATGCTGTCGGGTGCCAAGCCTCACTCTGGAGTTAGTGCCTTAGCCATAAGATAGTCATAGCAATCGGTGACGTTGGCACTCACGAACTTTCTTCTGTCGAAGGCCCGAGTCGGTGGTGTAGACCCTGAACCCTCGCCTCGCTGTCTCTTTGATGCTGGTTTTGGTGCCATGGTACTCTAATGGATGAACTCAAGCCAAACTTCCCCCTAAAATTCACTTGAATAATTTGTCGAACACGTGGTGTGCACGACTCAGAATACCCCCACAATGGTAATTGAACTTCTAATGCGGTGATGTTTGATGAGAAATTTCAAGAAATAACTTACCCTCAATGTATTGATCAATTGGTTGCTTCTCCCCTTTCGTTGTTGATGCCCATAATCTCACTTGAAGAACCCTACCCCTTGTATGACTGAAATTGTATGAATAGAGATGAAGATAAAGTGTAGTTAGGGGTTAAATTTATAGGTAGGAGATAGTGTAGAGCTTTGTGGGTTAAAGTAATGGGTAAGTGGGGATTAAATAAGATAATGGGTGATAGTTGAGGAAATTGTGGGTTTGGTGTGGTAGAAAGTGGGTATCAGTTGTGGTTTAAGGAAGTGGGGAGGATGGGCTAAATGTTTGTAACTGCCGAACTGAACTCTTCATGTTCCCGTACCCCCGCCCCATCGGGGGGTAATAAGCTGTCGATGCCTGCCCCAGTGGGGGGGGGGGGTATTCTGCTTTCGGTTCATGACCCCCGCCCCGGCAGGGGGTATCCTTTGTTAATTGCCTGCCCCAGGGGGGGGTCTACTATTTCTGAGTCAAGACCCCCGCCCCGACGTTGGGTATCCTTTACAAATTATCCGCCCCGACGGGGGTGTACACTATAGCTGAGCTTGATTTTTCCAATTCTTTGCATTCAACACATATCCATGAGCTTTTTATGTGACAACCCGAGAATTTTGAATATTTTTAAAATTTTTATTAATTTATTTAGGGTTCAATATTAAAACCTAGACAAAAAATAAGTGTATGCGTTTGATATTTTTAAGAAAGAATTTTGAGAATTTCAAAATTCTGTGAAAGATTTAGGTAAATTATTCAGGATTAAGGGAATATGTGAATATGTTCTGTGAATATGTGTACAGTGTGTGGTTAAGGGGGTCAAGGGTTGACCAGATAAACGATATCTGTAACAAACCCTAAGTATATATTAAGAGCGTCAACGTTCGGTTAGAAAACCCTAGCGATTAACAAGAAACCCTAAAACCGGTTCTGAAAACCCTATATTCAGTTTCGGGAATTCGAAACCCTAATTCGGGGATTGAAACCCTAACCTGGGAACTTAAATAATTATTATATTGCTTAAGTGCTATTAATTATAATATTAATTAGGGTAAAGCTTATTTATTTAGCAAACCCTAATTTCAGATTTTTAAACCGTAATTTATGGATTTGAAACCATAATTTATAATTCGGGAAAAACCTAAGTGTTAATTTAATAATTGTAATGTTAATTAGGAAATATTAATCCTAATTTTCAAATATGAGTAATTAGAAAACCCTAATTATGAAATCTAATTTATAAATTAGAAATGTTAATTTTCTATTAGAAACCCTAATTCGTGGGTTATAAATCCTAATGACCATTTTGACTCTAATTGCTTAATTAGCAATTTTAATTAGGATATATTAATCCTAATTAGCAAGATTGAATTTATGATTAGGAGATCTTAATTATAATTATAGAATCCTAATTATAATTTAGAAATAAAAATTGTGACGCCCCCAAAATAGGTATACATCACCTATTCTGAGTCGCCAAATACATGGTACAGAATACAAATACAATCGTTAATATACGACAAGAGAGCTGTGAGTTTTAATACAAATATTGTCTTCTAGACAATATCCACTCTCAGAATAAGTCCTCGTTACATTTATTGTCACACTATTTAACAGAATAGTGAGGACTACTAATACTATCATCTGGTTCATCACTCCGATTCTCGACTCATCCAAGCTATATTCTCATTTCTTGAAGAGAACAATGAAAGAAAGGGTGAGCTCAAGTAGCCCAGTAAGAAATATTATGACTAAGATAATGCAGAATAAATTATCATTAGCCTTAAACAGTGTTAAGCTGATACAATATAACAAACATCAAGTTTAACTGCAGCGGAACAAGAAACCCATTAGAAGAGTCAAGTAGAGAATAAAATCTACTATCTTCTAAGATTTAAAAGGTTTTTCATGACTTTTATTGCTGGGACTCAGCTAAAAAAATAATCCACATCATCGAATCACCCCTGCACTACGAGCAATGATATTCTTTAGTATCACGACCACAATTATCCATGCACTACGGGCCAAGAATATTTGTGTATTCATTAATGGTCATGATCATGCCAACCACTGTCCATCAATGCACTACGGGCCAATGAGGACTTTTACCACATCATTTGTAACATTACGGTCATGATTATACCGAATAATCCCTGGTCATAATCATACCAAGTCCATCTATGCACTACAGACCACAGATGACTTTCAACAGAATATAAACATGAGGATGATGACAATGATATAAGAATTCAATAAAACAAGTTCAAGAATTAATTTATCCAGGAACCAATAAGGTCCAAATTGTCAACATGATACTGCTTTGTGGAGTAAAATTCAAGAATGCTTGAAAGAATATTTTCATGAAAAGATACTGGATGAAGCGCAAATATCAAGGATATTTCACTAATTCCATGGAGTATAAAAGTCAAAACTTTAACCAACTGAATATAATAAAGAATGGAATAACAAAAGAAATCACCATGCATGCGATAGACCGCACAGACAGGTTATTCCAACAGGAAAATAAATAATGGAACCAGGTCATGCGTAAACGTACCGACAGGATATTCCGACAGAATAATAAATAATGGAACCAGGTCCGACGTAAACACACAGACATGATATTCCGATAGAATAATGAATAATGGAACCAGGTTCAGCGTAAAACGCACAGACAGGATATTCCAACAGAATAATAATAAAGACGGGATAATAGAAGAAAGTCACCAAGTATAGGGAAGTCCGCGTATACTGGTTTTTCCAGCAGAATAATAAAAAATAGAATAATAGAAGTTCTCTTCATGAATACAAAAGAAAATAATACTCCTTACGAGTGCAACAAATAATATCCCTTACCGTAAAAGAAACTTGATATCGGAGTAGTGAAGTAGCATAATACTTTTCTTCTTTCTCTCTATAGTTTCTCTCTCTAGAGTTTCAGTGAATTCGTAAGAAAATAATGAAGGAATGAGCTTCTATTTATAGAAAAATGGACTGCATAGTAGCTAACTCATGAACGGTCTAGATTGATTTACTTTAATCTGACGGACCATATTTAAAGAAAAATCTTTTAAATAAAATATAATATATTCTATTTATAATCTAATAAAACGAATAACTTTATAAAAGATTTTACTATGCAAACACTATGCAGGGACTATGTAAATACTATGCATAATAAAATATAATATATTCTAATTATTGTCTAATAAAACAGATAACTTTATAAAAGTATTCTGTTTTATATAAAAAGATTTTACTATTAGCCTAATAAAACGAATAGCTTTATAAAAGTATTCTGTTTTATATAAAAAGCTTTTCTGTTTTATTACATTAATAATACCAATAAAACAAAACTGTGTGACTTATCACGTAAGCATCAATAATCAATACCGTGTGCTACTGTGCAAGCATGCGTATTACTGTACTTTTACTACCGAGTAGTTCAACATTATTAATGGTAAAACTTTCGTCGTTATTTTCATAAAGTATTTTTGTCGTTTTCTTAATTCGACAATAATTCCGTTGTAGGGTCCATCAATGATTGTGTCGTCGTACGAATATTTCTTGTTAAAACGAATATTTCCCGAGCAATTGAATATTATATAACAACTTGCGTACTTTGCAAAATTTATAAATATTACCCACAACTATAACATTATATCAATTTCACTCCATAATATTCAAAAATGATATTTATAGAAAATTCATCTTTATTTATAAAAGTTGGGGTCTTACATTAATTTTATTTTGAAAATATAATTTGGAAATTCTAAAAATTATTTCTAAAATCTAAGGGCTCAAACCCTAAACCATAAATGGCTCAAACCCTAAACCCTAAGAGTTTGCAACAAATGACAAATCTAGAAATAAAATGGTAAGGAAATGACTACAATGCCCTTTTGTGCATTATTTAGTGTAACTTGCAAGTCTTGCCCTATTTGAGTTGGTGAGCAACCCTAAGCCTAGCTTGTGACTTTTATATCTAGCAATCTCAGCCAATTTGACAGCCCATTACATTGCATTATTACATTTTTTAGAGATTAAGAGAGAGAGATTGCCTACTTTAAATTTCATTTGTCCAACTCCCTTTTCTCTCTGACTTTTCAAAATCTAGAGTGATAGAGAGTTAAAAGTTGAGCCATGATCAAGTATTAGCAAGCCAAGAACAGGAACAAAAATCAGAAACAAAGGATCATGCTTATAAAGGTATAAACCCTAGCTTTAAAAAAATCTCATGATCTGGTGTTCGTTGTTAAGATTTGTTGTTTTAAGTTATGTTTTAGAGTGTCATTTGATGATCTGGGTTGTCAAAACTCAGATCCATATCATTTAGATGCTCGAAATATAAGATTTATCAAATCTAGAAAAAGGTTGAAAAGTCTACTGACAACCGAAAGTCAGAGCTTCTAGATTCTTCTTTGTTAATTATTTTTGTGTTTTAAGAGTTTGTACTTGTAGTATGTTATAAGGGCTGTGATTTGGAACTTGAATCAAGCCCAGATCACGTGTAGATTGAAAGTTATAGGCAGTCAAAATCCATTGACCGTTCACGAGAACTGAGTTTCTGGGCAGCCCAGAAACCCAGAACCTGCCTGACAAGCTTTTGCAAGTCTCTGATCTTGCTGATGTTTGTTTTTTTGGCCATGTTGTTCGTTAGATGTTGTAGGCAGGTATAAGGACTACATATTCATGTTTTTAGATCACCAAAGTACGTAACAGAATCATAGATATCCTTGGTCAAAATAGCATTGACCATCACGACAGATGAAGATTCTGGGTAACCCAGATCTTCATCAGCCGAGTTTTCTGTCAGAGTTTGACCAGCCTTGATCTTACATATATGTTGATGTTATTATGTTATGATGCTATGTAGTTGTACCCTGTTATGTGGTCTACACCATGGAACCATTGGATTACACAAATCAAACACATAACTCAACTTATAAGAACCCAAAGTAGGCAACTAGCAACTGTTCTTCATTTCTGAAAAACCCAGAAATGAAGAACAGCTACTGACAAGAATTGGGAGGCTAAGATCTTGCAGATTTGACATGTTTTAGCCATAACACTTGTTGGAGATTATAATATTACAATAATACTACAATTCTATTACACTAGACTTCCCAAAAACACAATGAACAAGAAATTAAAACCGGTCAAACTAGCTACCTCGAACTCTGGCAAGGTTTCTGAATTTATGATCAAGAACACCAAGAATGTGACGCCCCCAAAATAGGTATACAACACCCATTCTGAGTCGCCAAATACATGGTACAGAAAGCAAACTACAACTTCAATAATACAATTGTCGTGCAAAATACGACAACACATACTGTGAGTTTAAATACAAATATTGTCTTCTAGATAATATCCACACTCAAATAAGTCCTCAATACAATTATTCAAACACTATTTTACAGAAATAGTGAGGACTGCTAAAACATCTTTCTAGAACCATCACTCCATACCCCGACTAGATCCTGTTATGTTCTCACCTCCTGAGAAGAAAAATGGAACAAAAAGGAAAATGGTGAGCTCAACTAGCCCAGTAAAGAATATTATGACTAAGATAATATACAACAAATTATCATTAGTATTCAACAGGGAAAAATCTGATAGAATATAATTGACAACAAGTTTTAGATCAACAACTGCAGCGGAAACAACAAACCATTAGAAGAGTCAAGTAGAGAAAGAATTCTACTATCTTCTAAGATTTAAAAGTCCATCATCAATATTTTATCCCTGTAACATTGATTAATAATCATCTTTATCCAAATATTCATCTTTGCACTACAGGCCAAAGATATTCATTTGTATCACCTGTCAGTCATGTTCATCTCAACACCTGTTCATCTTTGCACTACAGGCCAAAGATATTCATTAAGCAATCATACATCTTTGCACTACAGGCCAAAGATATTCAGTAATATCATCATTTAGGACTGAGGATGATGAAAAATATCTTAAAGAGAACGAATCCAGTGAGACAGAATGACAAATATTAGGGATTCGTATAACAGTTTATCCAAGATCAATAATACTTCATAATAATCAATTGTGAAGCAGAATTCAAAAATAAAGATCAAAACATGGATACAATCAAAGATAATAACCCTAATAGATATCTTGGACAAAAAGGGAAAATTTTATTTTTCGGTGAATAGTGTCGTATTCGTGAATAGTGTCGTATACGTGAATAGTGCCGTATACGTGAATAGTAACCCCGACACAAAAAGTTCCAAATTTGATAAAAACTCATATCAATATTTCAGCATAATGATATTGAAGAAAATAATATCATTAAGAAGAAAATAATATCCCTTACCTCAAAATATCAGTACTTCTGGTCGGAATACCGGTATAAGGCTGAAAGAAACTTGCTCTGATGAATAGAAACTCTCAAAGTATCTAAATACTCACAAAATACACTCAATAATCTAGAGAGAGAAAGAGAGAAAACTTGTTTCTGGTGTGATTTTTAATTCTAACTTAGCCCTCTATTTATAGAAAATTTTTGTAGGTTTGACCTGCAACCTGATGGCTTTACCTGCTACTATTCCCACCCACCACATTTGAAATATAATTCAGCACATTTCTTCACCAACCACAAGTGGGGCCCACCAATTCTAAAATTTTCTATCAAAATGATAAACTCTGAAAATTCAACAATTTCTGAACCAGTCATCTTGTAAAATTCATAATAAATCATACGTTCATTTTTAACGGTTCAAAATTTGTGGGCATATAATCAACTTATATATGTATAACATATCCAAAAATTACCACGATCCAACAGTCGGATTAAAAATTATAACCCCCGCAAAATATCTCAAAAACCCTGATTTTTAATACCTCCATTCCGACAAAAATACGGATAAAAATCTCAACATTAACTCCTTCATTTTTAACCACAAAAATATATCCCTCATTTATATCCACATAAAATAAATATTTTCTTATCATATGAATCAATAATTAATTATTCACAAATAATATTACAGAATCACATTTATGACAACCAGGCCGTTCCCAGGAAAGAGGGGGCTTTCCAATAAGGATTTCTCCTTACTGGCGCGTAATTAGATGACCAAACCTCTCCTTAGACAGAACTTTCTTGACATTGCCAATAATGTTATCTAATAATATTATTCAAATAATATGAATTATTGATCTGATAATGGAAAATACTGTGCAGCAACAATTATTGAAACAACAATAATATAAAATATCAACGCAACAATTATTGAATCAATAAAATAAAATATTGAACAATAACTACTGTAACAATTATTGAGTAGTGCCTTCTTACGTAAGAATCAATAATTGGTGCAATACCGTGTGCTACTGTATTTTAACCACCGGGTATTCCAACAGTATTAACGGTAACAACTACGCCGTTATTTATAAATAACTTATACTTGTCATTTTTTTCATCCAATCTCTTTCCGTTATGGGGCCCACACAAGGCTGCGCCGTCGTACGAATATTCCCCGACAGCAAGAATATTCCACGACCAAACGAATATTTCCCGACAAAATGAATATTTTATAACCACTTGCTTATTTTGCAAAATTTGCACATTTCACCCAAAATCAAAGTATTATATCAAATTAACCCCTTATTATTCACAATAATATTTAGAGAAAATTTGATTTTATTCATTAATAAGTTGGGGTCTTACAACCTCCCCTCCTTACGAAATTTCGTCCTCGAAATTGACGTACGTACCTGATGTTTCAAAAAGGTGAGGATACCTCGCTTTCATTTCTGATTCCAACTCCCAGGTCATTTCTTTAATAGCATAGTTTCTCCATAAAACTTTAACTTGTGGTATAACCTTCGTGCGTATGACATGCTCTTTCCTATCCAAGATCTTAACAGGTACCTCCTCGTACGTTAAATCTTCAGCTATCTCGTCTGGTTCTAACTCAATAATGTGGTTCGGGTCTTTAACATATTTACGAAGCATAGATATGTGAAAAACATTATGAACACGAGACATGCTTGGAGGTAATGCGAGTCTATATGCCACATTTTCTATTCGCTCAAGAATCTCAAATGGACCAACAAATCTTGGATTGAGCTTTCCTCTCTTCCCAAATATTGTAACTCCCTTCCATGGTGCAACACGTAACAATACATGATCCCCAATATTAAATTCCACGTCCTTCCGATGAAGATCCGCATAACTCTTTTGTCGATCCGGTGCCGTTTGTATACGTTGTCGAATCGTTTGGATCTTCTCTGTAGTAATGCGTACCAACTCTGGTCCCAACAATGTTGCTTCACCCACCTCGTCCCAGCATACTGGAGAACGACATTTTCTTCCACACAACGCCTCGAATGGAGCCACACCTATGCTCGCCTGATAACTGTTGTTGTAGGAGAATTCTACCAATGGTAGGTACTTATCCCAACTCCCTTTGAGATTTAGGACACAAAGTCTTAATAGATCTTCAAGAGTTTGAATAGTCCTCTCTGATTGTCCGTCCGTTTGAGGATGGTATGCCGAACTGAATCGTAAATCCGTGCCCATAGCTTTCTACAAGCTAACCCAAAATCGTGAAGTGGATCTTGGGTCACGATCCGAAACTATGGATACTGGCATGCCATGCAATCTCACAATCTCGCTCACGTACATACTAGCAAGACGTTCAAGGAAATAAGTCTCACGTATCGACAAGAAATGAGCGGACTTGGTTAATCTATCAACAATAACCCAAATCGCATCTATGCCTTGAGAAACCTTGGGAAGACCCGTAACAAAATCCATAGTAATGTGTTCCCACTTCCATTTCGGAATCTCAAGTGGTTGCAATGGACCCTTTGGTACTTGATGCTCCGCTTTTACACGTTGACAAGTTAAACATCTCGAGATAAACTCCGCGATCTCTCTTTTCATATTGCTCCACTAAAATGTATGTTGACGATCGTGATATATTTTGGTACTCCCAGGATGGATTACAAATGGTGTGTTATGTGCCTCCATCATTATTCTATGCTTAAAGTCAAAATCGTTAGGAACACAAAGTCTGGAGTTGACTCGAAGTATTCCTTCTTCATCGATTCTTGCTTCTGGAATAGCACCTTCTTGCACTTTCTTCTTCATACGCATCAGCTCCATGTCCGTAGCTTGAGCAGCTTTAACTTTATCGATTAAAGTCGGTTCTACTCGTATATTTGATATCATCATGTGGGTACTTGGAGCCTTCATCTCTATCTCCATCCTTTGCAAGTCATACAAAATGGGCCTTTGTGTTAACAACATTGCACTCGTACCCGCATATGATCTTCTACTCAATGCGTCAGCTACTACGTTTGCTTTTCCAAGATGATATTGGATGGTGTGATCGTAATCTTTCAACAGCTCAAGCCAACGTCGTTGTCGCATGTTGAGTTCCTTTTGGGTGAAGAAATATTTGAGGCTTTTATGATTCGTATAGATCTCCACTTTCTCCCCATACAGGTAGTGTCTCCAAATCTTCAACGCGAAAACGACTGCTGCCAACTCCAAATCATGAGTAGGATAATTCCTCTCATATTCTTTGAGTTGTCGTGAGGCATAGGCTATGACTTTCCCATGTTGCATGAGAACACATCCTAACCCTTTGCCTGAAGCATCGCTGTAGATAACAAATCCATCCGAACCAGATGGTATTGTCAGAATAGGTGCCGAAATGAGTCTCCTCTTGAGTTCTTGGAAACTCTTCTCGCATTCCTCACTCCATACGAATTTTGTATCGTTCCGAGTCAGCTGAGTTAACGGAGTAGCGATTCGAGAAAATCTTTCCACAAATCTCCGATAATAACCGGCTAAGCCCAAAAAGCTACGTACTTCGGTTACTGACTTAGGTTTCTCTCAACTGTGACTCATATCCCAATCTTGGATAGTACGTCACAATGACACCTATTAGTTTACTACCGCACGAATATGGCGTCCCCTACGGAGAGTTTAGCTTCAGTGCATTCCGCAAAGGAAGTCACCAGATATAGGCTCGGGTACAAACTTCTACAGTTAGGTTTTTAACTCCTGAAGTTCAATAGGAGCCATTCGATATGAGATTTTAGAAGTGGGTTTTGTACCGGATTCAAAGATGATACAAAATTCAATATCATGCTCCGGAGGCAGGCCAAGAAATTCTTCAAGAAATACGTCAGGAAATTCTCTAACAACAGAAATATTATTCAAATCTGACGTGTTTTTGTTCAAATCCATAACATGGGCTAAGAAAGCTTGACATCCATTTTTCAATAAACGAATAACTTTGTGGCTTGATACGACAGTGACTGATTTTAGTGGTTTAGTAGTTTGAATTCGTATGACAGGTTGGTTAGGAATATGAAAACTAACAACCTTACGAAAACAATCAATTTTAGCATGATGAGTGGTTAACCAATCAATTCCTAAAATCACATCAAAAGCAAGTATCTTTAAAGAGATAAGATCAACAGGTAATGTGATAGTGCCAACTTGGATCATACAAGATTTATAAACTGTAGATGTAACGAAAGTTTCACCCAACGGAGTTTCAACAGATAAGTTAAAGTCCAATTTCTCCGGAGTCAAGTTTAAACGTTGAGCACAAGCAGGAGAGATAAAAGAATGGGTAGAACCGGTATCTAGTAAAGTATAAACTTCGCAAGAATTCAAGATTAGCTTACCCGTGATCACCTCGTTCGGGTTTCTTGCGTTTTGGCCAGTCACGACAAACGCTCTTCCAGGAACCGCTGATTTTGACTTATCCGGGATAGCTTTTGGAGTCACCATCCCCACTGAACTTGGTTTTGCTACAGAACACTCTCGAGCTATATGACCCTCCTTTCCACACTTATAACATACCTTGGATTATTGTGGGCAGTTTGGGCTGATATGTCCCTCTTTTCCACATTTGTAACATACGACCGGTGGTCGTTCTCCTCCCCTAGAAACAGTTGATGTTTGTGCTGACGTCTTCACGTTATCATTGTTGTACCTTCTCTTCTTGAAATCTCCTCCCGACTCGCTCCTTTTATTATCACGACCACGATTACCACCAGAGTAGTTACAGCTTTTATCCGAATGTTTTCCTCCCTGCTGGTTTTCATTGCTTCGATGACTGCCGCCACCGGTATGACCCTGGTTGTGGTCCCTCGGTTGCATATACTCATTATCTCGCTCTAATAATTGAGCCCTGTTTACAACATCTGAATATAAAGAAAATTTATGAGAGATAAGATATTGCCGAATCTCGGGTTTTAAACCTCTCAGAAACATCCTTGTCATTCGTTCCTCATTTTCGACCAAATGAGGTGCAAACCTAGATAACTCTGCAAACTTCGCCTCGTACTGGGACACCGTCATGTTGTTTTGTTCCAGTCTGATAAACTCCACCTCCTTCATATGACGAATACTTTCAAGAAAGTACTTGTCATTGAACAGTTTTTGAAATATTTCCCAGGACATGTTGAGTGTGTCAGGCTGGGTACGCTTCACAGACTCCCACCAGTAGTCTGCCTCACCGCGGAACATAAAAGTGGCGAATGGAACCTTCTGTTCCTCCGTGCATCCCAAGACATCGAATATCTTGGTAATTTGCTTGACCCACGTTTCTGCCATGATCGGATCCGGCTTTCCCTTAAATTCTGGTGGTCCCAATTCTTTGAACTGCTTGGCTGTGACAAATCGCGCGTTGTTATCATTTCCACCTGTATTCTGCATACGAGTCTCCCTCGTCTGATTTTGCATGAACTGCAAAAAGCTCCTAAACATTCCATCATTCATCGTTTGCTCGGTAACGTTGTTTACAGGAGGAATATTGCCTTCCTGTTGCACGCTCCCCTGGGTGGTGATCAAAGGTGTCTCCACGGTCTGATTTACTCTATTATTAACGTTCTCAGCTGCCATTCTTAAATACTGCCATAAAACAAGGGTTAATAGTCATGTCATATATTATCCCTATGCTCTGACCGACCAAATAAACACCAAATAAACTTAGTCAGGTCATACTAGCGAAGGAATTCCCCGTCTCTCCCCTCCTAGTTCTTGTCTCACATCTCAGCCAGGGATCATATCCCTAAGCTCTGATACCAACTGTGACGCCCCCAAAATAGGTATACAACACCCATTCTGAGTCGCCAAATACATGGTACAGAAAGCAAACTACAACTTCAATAATACAATTGTCGTGCAAAATACGACAACACATACTGTGAGTTTAAATACAAATATTGTCTTCTAGACAATATCCACACTCAAATAAGTCCTCAATACAATTATTCAAACACTATTTTACAGAAATAGTGAGGACTGCTAAAACATCTTTCTAGAACCATCACTCCATACCCCGACTAGATCCTGCTATGTTCTCACCTCCTGAGAAGAAAAATGGAACAAAAAGGAAAAGGGTGAGCTCAACTAGCCCAGTAAAGAATATTATGACTAAGATAATATACAACAAATTATCATTAGTATTCAACAGGGAAAAATCTGATAGAATATAATCGACAACAAGTTTTAGATCAACAACTGCAGCGGAAACAACAAACCATTAGAAGAGTCAAGTAGAGAAAGAATTCTACTATCTTCTAAGATTTAAAAGTCCATCATCAATATTTTATCCCTGTAACATTGATTAATAATCATCTTTATCCAAATATTCATCTTTGCACTACAGGCCAAAGATATTCATTTGTATCACCTGTCAGTCATGTTCATCTCAACACCTGTTCATCTTTGCACTACAGGCCAAAGATATTCATTAAGCAATCATACATCTTTGCACTACAGGCCAAAGATATTCAGTAATATCATCATTTAGGACTGAGGATGATGAAAAATATCTTAAAGAGAACGAATCCAGTGAGACAGAATGACAAATATTAGGGATTCGTATAACAGTTTATCCAAGATCAATAATACTTCATAATAATCAGTTGTGAAGCAGAATTCAAAAATAAAGATCAAAACATGGATACAAACAAAGATAATAACCCTAATAGACATCTTGGACAAAAAGGGAAAATTTTATTTTTCGGTGAATAGTGCCGTATTCGTGAATAGTGTCGTATACGTGAATAGTGCCGTATACGTGAATAGTAACCTCGACACAAAAAGTTCCAAATTTGATAAAAACTCATATCAATATTTCAGCATAATGATATTGAAGAAAATAATATCATTAAGAAGAAAATAATATCCCTTACCAAAAGATATCAGTACTTCTGGTCGGAATACCGGTATAAGTCTGAAAGAAACTTGCTCTGATGCATAGAAACTCTCAAAGTATCTAAATACTCACAAAATACACTCAATAATCTAGAGAGAGAAAGAGAGAAAACTTGTTTCTGGTGTGATTTTTAATTCTAACTTAGCCCTCTATTTATAAGAAAATTTTAGTAGGTTTGACCTGCAATCTGATGGCTTTACCTGCTACTATTCCCACCCACCACATTTGAAATATAATTCAGCACATTTCTTCACCAACCACAAGTGGGGCCCACCAATTCTAGAATTTTCCATCAAAATGATAAACTCCGAAAATTCAACAATTTCTGAACCAGTCATCTTGTAAAATTCATAATAAATCATACGTTCATTTTTAACGGTTCAAAATTTTTGGGCATATACTCAACTTATATGTGTATAACATATCCAAAAATTACCACGATCCAACGGTCGGATTAAAAATTATAACCCCCGCAAAATATCTCAAAAACCCTGATTTTTAATACCTCCATTCCGACAAAAATACGAATAAAAATCTCAGCATTAACTCCTTCATTTTTAACCACAAAAATATATCCCTCATTTATATCCACATAAAATAAATATTTTCTTATCATATGAATCAATAATTAATTATTCACAAATAATATTACAGAATCACATTTATGACAACCAGGCCGTTCCCAGGAAAGAGGGGGCTTTCCAATAAGGATTTCTCCTTACTGGCGCGCAATTAGATGACCAAACCTCTCCTTAGACAGAACTTTCTAGACATTGCCAATAATGTTATCTAATAATATTATTCAAATAATATGAATTATTGATCTGATAATGAAAAATACTGTGCAGCAACAATTATTGAAACAACAATAATATAAAATATCAACGCAACAATTATTGAATCAATAAAATAAAATATTGAACAATAACTACTGTAACAATTATTGAGTAGTGCCTTCTTACGTAAGAATCAATAATTGGTGCAATACCGTGTGCTACTGTATTTTAACCACCGGGTATTCCAACAGTATTAACGGTAACAACTACGCCGTTATTTATAAATAACTTATACTTGTCGTTTTCTTCATCCAATCGCTTTCCGTTATGGGGCCCACACAAGGCTGCGCCGTCGTACGAATATTCCCCGACAGCAAGAATATTCCACGACCAAACGAATATTCCCCGACAAAATGAATATTTTATAACCACTTGCTTATTTTGTAAAATTTGCACATTTCACCCAAAATCAAAGTATTATATCAAATTAACCCCTTATTATTCACAATAATATTTAGAGAAAATTTGATTTTATTCATTAATAAGTTGGGGTCTTACAAAGAACACCTATAGCGACGGTTCTGTCGCTATAGGGCCCTTTAGTGACACTTATTTTCGGAAAATACGTATTTTAATTAAATAAATAGAATTAAATAGTTTTTAATTATTAAAAATACTAAATAAATTCTGAAAAATTATTTTAAAGTCTGAAAAATAGTTTTTAATTATTTTGAGTATATTTCATAAATATTTAATATTTTTGGAATATAAATGGTATTTAATTTATTTAGTTATAATATTAAATAAATTATTTAAAAATAATTTTAATACATGAAAAATCACGAAAAATAATATTATGGTATAAGAAAATATTTAAAGTTATTTTTAGTAACTTTTAATATTTTGTGTTGAATTTTATTAATTAATTAATATTAATGATAATTAGTTTATTTAATAACTATATTAAATAAATTATGGAAAAATAGAATAAATGATTTAAAAATCATATGAACATGATTTAAGTGTTATAAAAATATTTTAAGTTATAAAATATAACTTTTGATATTTTGTCATGAAAATATTAATATTTTAATATTAATACCAATTATCGGATAAAAAATTTAATTGTTTAAAAATCATATAAAGGTGATTTTAAAGTATTAAAAATACGTAATTATATTATAAATATATTATAATATTATGACATGTATTTCATTAATATTTGATAATAAATAGATATTAATGATAATAGAATTATGAGGTATTTAATTCATTTAAATACGTTTTTAAATGATTGAAAATTCACGATAAATAGTAAAAATTATTTCAAGCTTACGAAAATTATTTTGACTAATATTAAAATTATCTAAGATAATTGTTAAGTGTTAGGCAGAGTTTAATTGAACTTAGACTCGATAAAAGTCTGACTAGACCGTCGGGATATCAGATTTGTGTCGAGTTTAACTCAGACTGCAATAGTTTGACTTGATACCGAGTCCTATGTGTGTTATAGACTGATAGAGTTATGTGTTGTGTTATATGTTTAGGTTATTCTATGTATGTATGTATATATATATATATATATATATATATATATATATTTAATTATATTATATTGTGATGATATTATTCTAATATTGGAGATCTATATTACTAATATTAGGTCTTCGGATAAAGTGATATAAATTGCGTAGCGGTAATCAACGGTTCAGGAAAGTTTTTTTTTACTTAACTCTACTAAGAGTTATTTCATTCGTATAAGCTTATGGTTAATCATTGCTGGTTGCCATGATTTGTACTCTGTACATATTACATGTATAAGTCAGGTATGAAAGGCTGATCACCTTCATTACCAGTTGGTCCAGATATATTTGTTCATGTACAATACTTATTCAGTCATGAATTTATTCCTGATAGTTCACAATTATATTGTTAAATTATAGCTAGCTTATTATTTTGACTCTTTCAATCATGATATATCGTTATATTATTGAACTTAAACTTGTTGGGAAATCCTTATGCTCATCCTTGCTATATCATGATAAAATATTACAGATTAAGACGAACGTGTCGGATACAAGGAAATGTTAAAGACAGTTCCAGCTTAAAGTTAATGTGTGCAGTTAGAATTGTAATAGTATAGTATGATAATATGTTATGTGTTAGACAGGTTATGAATTGTATTTATGTGAAGGTTACTCGACCTTGGAGAATAGTGTGATAAATATATTGTATAAATAACTTATGTTTATATCTTCCGCAAATATAATAATAGTGATAGAATGATCAAACCGGATCCGCGGTGATTCGGGACCTCAGATTCGGGGCCGTCACATTTTAAATGCCTGAAACACAATTAAAACATGAACATAAGACAACATTGTGCAAATTAAGCATGTAAGGAGAAATAAAATTAATTATATACTAACTACTTAATGAATCAAAATAAACTTATTCTATACTAACTTATATTCTAAACTACAAATTAATTAGCATGCTTAAAAATAGTGAGAATAAAAGTAAAATTGGGTTGCCTCCAATTAGCGCTTGATTTTAAGTCTTTCAGCCTGATTACTCCCTTTTCATGGCGCGTCGGCAAGTGTGATTGCGGTGAATTCATTGTCAATGTCACCACCCCAGTAATGCTTCAACCGACGACCGTTGACTTTAAATGTCTCCAATGGATTCCTACTATATAACTCAACGGCGCCATGTGGGAAAACCCTCTTAATTGTGAATGGCCCCGGCCATCTAGATTTGAGCTTTCCTGGGAACAAACGTAGTTGTGAGTTGAATAAAAATTCTGATTGTCCCGGTTCAAACTTTTTCTGCATAATCTTTTGGTCGTTCCACTTATTAACCTTCTCTTTGTACAACTTTGAGTTCTCGTATGCTTGCAGTCGAAACTAATCTAGTTCGTTTAGTTGGAGCAATCTTTTCTCTCTTGCAGCTGCTTGGTCAAAATTGAGTTTCTGAATGGCCTAATAAGCTTTATGCTGTAATTCAACTGGGAGGTGACACGCTTTCCCGTAGACCAACTGGTACGGAGCCATCCAAATTGGTGTTTTATATGTTATCCTATATGCCCATAGTGCGTCGTCCAATTTTAGAGACCAATCTTTTCTGCTTGGATTCACTACTTTCTCTAAAATCTTCTTCACCTCTATGTTCGAAACCTCTGCTTGACCACTCGTTTGGGGGTGAAATGTCGTAGCCACCCTATGATTAACCCCATATTTTGCAAAAAGAGCTGTAAATGATCTGTTGCAGAAGTGACTACCTTCATCACTAATAATTGCTCTTGGCGTGCCAAATCTTGTAGAGATATTCTTATGTAAAAACTTGAGAACCACCTTGGCATCGTTTGTGGGGAGTGCTACGGCTTCAACCCATTTCAGTACATAATCAACAGCTAGCAAGATGTACAAGTTGTTGAAAGATGGAGGAAACGGTCCCATAAAATCTATCCCCCATGCATCAAAAATCTCCAATTCCATGATTGTGTGCAGTGGCATTTCATTCCTCTTTGAAATATTGCCAACCCTTTGGCATCTGTAATAAGTTTTCACAAACTGGTGGGCATCCTTGAACACCGTAGGCCAGTAAAATCCTTCTTGAAGTACCTTAGCTGCTGCCCGTTCACTACTATAATGTCCCCCGTATGCAGATGAACGACATTCGTGTAGAATATTCTTCACTTCGATGTATGGTACACACCTTCGAATCATCTTGTCGGCGCACTGTCTGAATAAGTATGGCTCATCCCATATGTACCATTTAACGTCATGCAGGAATTTTTTTTTTCTGTTGTCGCGTCAGATCAGGGGGAAGGATGTTGCTCACCAAATAGTTAGTAAAATCCGCATACCATGGAAACTCGAAATTAACTCCAAATAGCTATTTATCTGGGAACGATTCATTGATTACACACATATCTGCTCCATCTTTATCCGTATTTTTCAGCCTAGAAAGATGATCTGCTACTTGATTTTCTATTCCCTTTCTATCCTTTATTTCCAAATCGAATTCTTGAAGGAGAAGGATCTATATGATTAATCTAGGCTTAGCATCCTTCTTCGAAATTAAATAGCGAATCACCGAGTGATCCATATAAACCACCACCTTTGTCCTATTTAAATATGCCCTGAATTTGTCAAAGGCATATACCACTGCAAGTAACTCCTTCTTGGTAGTTGTGCAGTTCAATTGTGCATCTGTAAGAGTTTTACTTGCATAGTATATGGCGTGGAATATTTTATCTCGGCGTTGACCCAAAACAGCCCCTACCGTATAGTCGCTTGCATCGCTTATTAGTTCAAAGGGTGCGATGATCACTGGGGCTATAATCAACTTCTTTTTTAACTGCTCGAATGCTGTTTTACACTCCTCATTAAAGCTGAATACTGCATCCTTCTCTAAAAGACTGCATAAGGGTTTTTCAATCTTAGAGAAATCCTTTATAAACCTTCTATAGAACCCTGCATGTCCATGAAAACTGCAAATTACCTTTACTGAATTCGGTGGTGGAAGATTCTCGATCGTGTCCAACTTTGCCTTATCAACCTCTAAACCTTTAGCAGAGACCTTGTGCCCCAGAATTATCCCCTCTTCAACCATAAAGTGGTAATTCTCCCAATTAAGTACCAAATTAGTTTCCAAACACCGCTTTAAGACTATGACCAAATTCTCTAGACACTAATCAAAGGTGTTTCCATAGACTAAAAAGTTATCCATGAAAACTTTAACGTTTTGCTCCACCATGTCCTAGAAAATAGCCATCATGCATGTTTGGAATGTTGCTGGTGCATTACATAACCCAAAGGACATCCTTCTAAATGCAAAGGTGCCGTAGGGGCATGTAAAGGTGGTCTTCTCTTGATCCTCGGGAGCTATGACAATTTGGTTGTACCCTGAGTATCCATCCAGTAGTCAATAGTATATATGTCCAGCCAATCTGTCCAACATCTGATCAATGAAGGGTAGAGGAAAGTGATCCTTCCAGATTGCCTTATTTAGCTTTCTATAGTTCATGCACACCCTCAATCCGGTCACTGTCCTTGTCGAAATTAGCTCATTATCTTTATTCTTGACCACTGTCATTCCACCCTTTTTCGACACACACTATACTGGACTGACCCATACACTATCTGAAATCGGGTAAATAATTCCCGTATCCAACCACTTCAGTATTTCTTTCTTTACCACTTCCTTCATAATTGGATTTAGCCT
This sequence comes from Panax notoginseng, assembly GCA_016801055.1. Classification (NCBI taxonomy): domain Eukaryota; kingdom Viridiplantae; phylum Streptophyta; class Magnoliopsida; order Apiales; family Araliaceae; genus Panax; species Panax notoginseng. Next base: position 167,796,898 of record CM029019.1, read on the forward strand.
TCTCTGCTGGTCCACTGTTGGCTTCGCATCCTCTTCCATGAGAATCTTGTGCATGCAAAAGAAGGGGCTGATCCCCTTTATATCGGCAGTGGTCCAGCCTATTGCAGACTTGTATTCTCTCAAAATCCTCAGCAATTTATTTTCCTATAATTCGTTAAGTGCAGAGCATACCTGAGGTGTTTAGGAAGTGGTTTGAGCTCAAGAGTGGGTGGCTCCTCAAGTGACGGTTTCATCCGAGCTGAAGCTTTTTCTTCTGTGTGTAATGGCTCGAATGGGACTTTGTATCTACTAACTCTCAGCAAAGCATCCAGCATGTGTAAATAATCCACGAACTCTAGATCATCCAAATTCTTATCCCCTAGTAGTGTAGTTTCCAATGGATCACTAACCAAACATTTTACCATATTATCATTAACTATCCGGTCGATGACATCCACCTGGAAACACTCCTCTTCATCAGTAGGGAACTTCATGGCTTTGAAAATGTTGAACTTAACTTCCTGATCTTGAACCCTCATAGTTAGTTTACCTTTTTGTACATCGATGAGAGTCCTACCCGTAGGCAAAAATGGTTTCCCTAAGATGATTGGGATGTTCTTGTCTTCCTCGTAATCTAGAATTATGAAATCAGCTGGAAATATGAATTTTTCCACCTTAACCAAAATATCCTCCACAATTCCTCTTGGATAAGTTAACGATCGGTCAGCTAACTGCAGCGATATGTTCATAGGCTTTGGAGCTGGCAGACGCAATTCTGTGTAAACGGATAATGGCATGAGGTTTACACTTACCCCCGAATCACACAAACACTTTTTGAAGGCCATGTTATCGATCGTGCAAGGTATAGTAAAACTCCCTGGATCCTTCAACTTTGGAGGTAACTTTCTCTATAAAACTACGCTGCATTCCTCCGTCAAAGCCATAGTTTCATAATCTTCTAACTTTTTCTTCCTAGATAGAATACCCTTCATGAATTTGGCATAACTCGACATTTGTTGTAGGGCTTCTGCGAAAGGAATATTAATTTGAAGTTTCTTGAAAACTTCCAAAAATTTGGCAAATTGCTTGTCCAATTTCTATTTTTGGACCCTTTACTGAAACGGCGGTGGAGGATATACAATTAGCTCAATATCTGACTTGCTCTTGTCCCCTTGCTTTTCCTCACCCTATTTTTCTGCAACCACTTTATTTTCATTATCCTTGATATCCTTCTGTTGTATATTTTCTGAAAGTTTTCTATCAAGATGTTTTCCACTCCTCAAAGTGATTGCTTGACACAGCTCATGATTCCCCTTCGGATTTTTTTCTGTGTCACTTGATAGAGTCCCTTGCGGCCTATTATTCAATGCTAAGGCAAGATGTCCCATCTGATTTTCTAAATTTTTGATTGTCACTGCTTATGTTTTCATTGCCGCCTCATTTCCTGATATATATTTCAACAAAAGCTCTTTTAAGTTTATTTTTTTCTCTTGATGCGGAGCTACTTGTTGATGCTGATTTTGAAACCCCGGGGGATAAAAAGGTCGTGGAGCCTACTGATTTTGATTGTTGCTCCACTAAAAGTAAGGATGATTCCTATTCCCCGAGTTGTAGGCATTTTGATACATATTTTGCAGAATTCTATTGTAGCTGCCCACAAACTGAACTGATGCTGGGTTGATGGCACACTGCTCTATAGGATGTTCTCCTGCACATAACTCGCAAACATATGCCACTTGCTATGGCTGTGCACCCGTTAGAGTATCCATTTTCTTTGATAAAGCAGAAATTTGTGCCGCCAACGTTGTTACTCCGTCTACCTCTAATACCCTAGCTACCTAAGGCTGTGTCATCCTCGTTGTAGGCCACTGGTAGTTAGTAGCTGCCATAGTCTCAATTAACTCATATGCCTCCTCATAACTCTTGGCCATAAACGCTCCACCCGAAGCTACATCTATATTAGTCCTGAAATTCCCATTCAACCCGTTGTAAAACGTATTCATCTACAGCCATTTGGGTAGTCCATGATAAGGGCACTTTCTGAGCAATTCCTTGTACCGTTCCTATGCCTCATATCATGTTGCTGCTCAAACATGGTGATCTCGTTTCTCATCTTTGCACTTTTAGGTGGAGGAAAGAAATTAGCCAGGAACTTTTGAGCAAGGACATCCCAAGTAGTTATTGATCCTGAAGGTAAAGAATGAAACCAACTCTTCGCCTTGTCCCGCAGGGTGAATGGGAACAAGCGAAGTCTGACTGCTTCATCCGACACCCCATTGTATCTAAAGGTGTCACATATATCCAAAAAGCTGACTAAGTGTTCATTCGGATTGTCGCTCGCTAGTCCCCTAAACTAAACTGAGTTCTGAATCATCTGAATCATCCCAGGCTTGATCTAAAAAGTATTTGCAGCAATTGCCGGCCTGGTGATACTTGACTGAAGCTCAGTCAACTTAGGAATAACAAAATCCCTTAGCGCTTTTTGATCTTCTGCATCCATTGTTTCTTCTTTTTCAGAGTTCTCAAAGTTTTCCCTTGTGTCTTTAATCAACTCACTTAGCCTTTGAAACTGTTTCTTGATATCGTCCTCGAAAGGAAGCAAGTCTGCCTTCTTAGACCGAGTTTGCATAAACTAACTCCAAGAACCTGAAATAAGCAAGAACAAAACTAAAGAAAAAATGTTTAAGTAAAACTGAACTAATTAAACTAATATTAAAAAAATATTAAAATCTATACTAAGTTCCCAGACAACGGCGCCAAAAAACTTGTTGGTCGAAATATAATTACGCTCACACATAAGTGCACACGGTCAACAAGTAATATAATGATAAGTCAAGTATCGTTTCCATAGAGACTAGTATGAAATTAATCCTAATAATTACCAGCTTTATATTAATCCAAATTTTATTAAACTAACCAATTCAATGACTATAACTACTGAAAACTAAAAATATGAAAATACTAAGCAATCAACAAGCTTAGAAACTGTAATTTCAAGCAAATAATGGAGAATTTGGCTTACAACTTCACTTTAAGTATCACTCTGATTACTACACCCTATTTCAGTTTAATTCACTATCCCAGTTTATTAATCAAGAACACTCAAGTAGAACTAGACATATCTCGATGCACTAATACCATATTAACTTAAACCCACAAATTAAATAGAACTAAGCTAAACATCTTAATTAACTAATTCACTATATCTCTATGTGAATTACAATCAAATAAAGTTTAAGTTTAAGTTCTCTACCCGATTACATGCTACGTTAAGCATATCTCTACCCTAACATTCATCAAGATTCCATTCAATCATAGAATTCAAGAACACATGCTAAAGTGACTAAGTTTAGATTCATATTTCATCTCTTGAGTCCATACAATTCCACACAGAATTGGTGATCAAGCAATTCATAAATTAAAACACAAATCACAATAGATAAACTGAATGATAGATTATTAAACTAAAATTCAAGGCTACATAATCATTGTTCAACCATCAAGATCCGTCATAAGCCTAACAAGTAAATTAGTTCATCACAAATGAATTAAAAATTGAAATCATAAAAGTAATCATTATCCCAATTAAAATTATTGAATTAAAGAAGTAGAATGAATCCAAAATGACCTTTCTCCTTAGCTCCAATCTGCAATTATCGTGACTCTGACCTTCAATCCTTCCTCCAATGTTATTTCTCAAAAATTAGGGCATATAATTGCTAATTGATTGTTAGATGTAATCTCCCTTGTTGTTCCTTGTTAAAATCCCACCTAGGACACGTATTTAGACCATAACTTGACGTCAAATATAGTTCCAAACTATGCCAACCTCCTTCCTTCACGCCGCTACAACATTACAGCTCAGTCAGGAGTCTTTGCCTTTTCCCATACCCCCGCCCCGACGGAGGTTTTTCCTCTCTTAGTGCCCGCCCCGACTGGGGGTCAATCTGCAGAAGTCCAATTTTAGCTCCTTTTCTTGCCAGGTTTTGCCACGAAACCACCTTTTAAGTCCAAATGCTATGCCCCCACACCTAAACATAAAACAACAATAAACAAGTAAAACTAATCACAAAAGTAAAGAATTAACACAGTTTAAGCTCGAATTAGAAGCTGATTCGTAGGTATAAAACCCACTCATCAGGAGCCACAACTATAGGAGCCGAGATGAGTCTATCCTTCAACAATTTAAATGCTCTTAAGCAGGTTTCATCAAACTGGAAAGACATGTCATTTTCTAATAAACTACAGAGCGGCTTGGTTATTTTTGAAAAGTCTTGGATGAACCGTCATTAGAAGCCTGCATGCCCCAGAAAACTTCTTACTCCTTTTACTGGTGTAGGCGGTGGTAGATTATTGATAACATCGATTTTGGCCCTGTCTACTTCAATACCGCCAGTAGATACCCTATGCCCCAGAATAATGCCCTCTCTTATCATGAAGTGGCACTTCTCCCAATTCAATACCAGATTTGTCTTTACGCATCTTTTTAGGATGACAGTAAGATTTTCTAGAAAATTTTCAAAGGAGCTCCTGAATACAGAAAAATCATCCATGAAGACCTCGAGGGTCTTTTCAACCATATCTGAGAAGATGGACATCATGCAACGCTGGAATGTTGCAGGAGCGTTTCACAGCCCAAAAGACATTTTCCTAAAGGCAAAGGCCCCATAGGGGCATGTAAACGTGGTTTTCTCCTGATCTTCGGGAGCTATAGAAATTTGATTGTAGCTAGAATAATCGTCAAGTAGACAATAAAAATCGTGCCCAGCGAGTCTGTCGAGCATCTGATCAATAAAGGGTAGAGGGAAATGATCCTTATGGGTCACTAGTACAAAACCATAAAAAGACAACACTTAAAAGATGACGTTTTTATAAAAAACGTTGTGGTATTTTTTTTATAACGTTTTTTAACAAAACGTTATAGATACATATTTAAAAACGTTATGTATTTATAAGGAGAATTTTTGGCTTTAAATAGATAATATTTTTTTTAAAAAAATGTTATCTATGTAAAAAACACCGAAAAAAAAAACGCGGAATGAATTTGAAATTAAAATAAAATGCATTTCACTCTCTTGTAGCACAAAACCCTAGCCTCTCTTCTCTCTCACTCCCTACCTCCTCAATCATTAGAGAGCAACAAATTCCACCACTGCTCGCCTGCTCGGCCCCTCGCCCCTGGTTTCGATTCTAACCCTTGAATCCGACATGGCCACCGACGGCCCCGCCACCACCAACTCCCTCCCTTTACCGGACGACATGAAGGCCCCAATCCGTCCCGATCTCGTCAATTCTGTCCACGCTCTAATGAGAAACAACTATCGCCAGCCCTACGTTGTCTGCAGGCATACTTATCGTATCCTTTTTCCATCTTTTCCAAGTAAGAATGGCGGACGAAATCATTTCTCATCCTCTCTGTTTTGCAAGTCCTTAACCAGCAACTTATCTTCAAACCCAAATCTCTCTTTTTCCAAGGTTTTTGAAGCTTGGTGTTGCTGATTATGCAATTATTGCTACTTGCTATATACGCATATAAGCTTAGGTATGTGTCTTTATGTCTCTGATATGTTCTTATATACATATTTTGAGTTGTTAAATGTAGTTTCATTTTATCTTTTTTAGATTCTTGAAGTGGGTATTTTGTTGATGCATATATACATGTATGTAATGCATGCTTATGCAGTTTTTGAGTGATTGAGGGGGGTATAATTGAAAAGACAGTAGAGTAAACTGGAAAGAAATATTATAAACGTATTTTTTATATTACTCTGGTTTTGTACCCAGAGTGCTCACACAATTGAAGGTAAGTGCATTGTTCACTCCTTCAAGAATTACTCCAAGCTTGAGAATGTTGGGTTCGAGGATTACTACTGTCTCTTTGAGTACAAAGCTACCACTGGATCATTCATACCTGATCGTGTCGCTGTGTGAGTATTGTTCTACTCTGCTCATCATTGATGTCTAATTACTTGTGGACATGTTTCATAACTTTCTTTGTGTTTTCTGATTTGAAGGTACTGCAAACGCGAGATGCCGTATAACCCAGATGATTTGATGGTACAGTGTTATGGGTGTAAAGACTGGTATAAACATTTTTATGTTTTCAAATATTATGAACTTGTGAGGATTTTTTCCTTACATTTGTTGCCAGAAAAGGAGGGAAAACAAAATTATATTTTCGGGCCCATCTTTGTAGTTCTTTTAATGTGGTTAGATTGATTTTTTTATTTTTTTTACCAATGTAACCTGTTTGTTTTATGTATTTGGTTGCTTACTTATCAAATAACATTTTGGTTTGATTTTCTTAATTTACTATATTTCAAAGATTTTGATCAAATTTCTCTCTGCTATTTTTCTTCATTTCCTTGTAAAGCAAGATTAGCTAGTAAAAATATACTTTGACTTGTTAGTTCTTTTTTAAATTGTCTGGGAATTTATACAATATACAAGTTATTGAATAAAAGGTAAATCCTGTAAAATATTTTCAAGCACTCTTAGTTAGATCCTCAATGGTGGACTACAAGAAAAAGGAAGAAGCTGCAGGCTCTTTCTTCTTCTTTTTTCTTTCTCTCTCCCCGCTTCTTTTGTCTTATAGCTTCTTTTATGATAGAACACTTCAAGCTTTTTCAACTTGTTAAATGCATTAAGATTTTACAATCTACATGTCACCAATGTTCGAAAAAGCTAAAATCAGTACGAGGCGTTTTTCTCTGGGCTATGCGAGGCGTAAGCCTTGAGGCGGAGCAAGGCGGAAACCTTGATTTAAAGACATAAAAGTCCCCAAAAAATTATGAAAAAATACTAATAAAATCATAAAATAATTCATCATTACAATTAAGGTCATAGAAGACATAAATAACCAACGTCATAGTAATGTATCATTACAAAACATTAAAACAACATAATATCATCAAGTACTTATATAGTGATCATCCATCACTATGTAAGTAATGTAGCTTGAATAATGGATCAAATCCTAGATCATCATCCCCATCACCATCATCACTATCATCACTAAGAGGATCCTCCATGGAATTATCATCGTATCTAATTGCTCTGTCATCCTCCTCATTGTCAGTGCTAAGATCCTCAAACTCAGGTTCTTCATCAACCAATTGCTATCCCTTCCCTTTATCTATAAATAAACAAGTGAATATATATTTAATCGAAATGAATATGTTTTTTTAAAGAACACTTTAAAGGCAACTTAAGTAATGACACTAACCTTTTGACATAGTTTTTGATGGCAAAGTGTTTCTCTTTCTCTTTTGACTTCCTTGTTTACTACTTGTTTCCCGAGTCCCTTGCCCTCCAAGTGTAATCTCCCTCGTCTCTTCTCTCCCAACTGTCTTCTCATTCCCATGAGTTCTTTCACCCTCCTCCATATCATCATTCCCAGAAGTCAGTCCCGATATATTTTCATCATTTCCCCCCGCAATCCACTCACTATCAGATGGCACATTTTCAACAACCAATGGATCTTCTTCTTCCGTTAATGCCTTTTTCTTGATATGCCGATCTTTCAATTTTTTAATGTACATAATGTAAGCCAATGAGTTAATCCTGGATGAAGAAAGTCGATTCCTTCTCTTTGTATGTATCTATATTAAAAGTAATTTAGCATTAGTGACAATGTCAGATCTCATAAAATCTTAATAAATGATTTATATGATTATATCTAATAAATACCTGACTGAAAGTACTCCAATTACGCTCACACCCCGAAGATAAGCAAGTTAAACTCAGAATCTTCACTGCAAAATTTCTTAATTCTGGAGCTTCATCTCCATATGCGATCCACCAATCAGCTGGATCAATATTAAAACATATGTCAATCTTACTGGTACACGTTTAATCAAAATGAAAGCATAACCAAACATTAATCAACGGTACTTACTGGGAGCACGTTTCTTACACGTGTTTCTGGCATTTGTGTAGCCAAATAACCCTTGCCTCAATCGGAATGCATCCAATTGCAAATCAACTTTCTCTCTTTCCACAACATTAGGAATAAGCTTGTCCATACATGAGTATAATCCCACTTTAACTTCAGCATTGGCATAGAAATTGTCTTCATATTGAAACTGAGGATTCAAATAATATGCAGCAGCGTGCAAATGCCGATGCAACTGATTATCCCACTTAGCATCTATTATGATCCATATCTCTTTATAGGCCCCCTCCTCATTATCCAGATTTTTTGCAATCTCTTCTTTTGCATTGTCCATGGCATCATATAAAAATCCCATTCCCGGCACCTTCTCTGAATCTGCCATCCTCAATACACCTGCTAGAGGTTTTGTGGTCTTAATTGCATATCCCACGCTACCCCAAAAATTCCTATCACTCAGTATGATTTTTCTCGCCTCCTTACCTTCAGGTTTTTTTGCCCAAGCACAATTTGTCCACTCCCTAGATGTAAACATAGCCTCCAAAGGCTGTCTCAAACTATGCATACTCTGTAAAGTTAAATAAGCAGTGGCAAATCTAGTGGCGGCTGACCGAACAAGGTCTTTATTAGTGTTTGCCCTCATCAATGCCAAGACCCATCCATGATTATATATGAAGTTGCTTACCTACATATTGACATTAATCAAAAAATAATAATAATTCAATTATTCATTCAATAAAAAAATTATAACCAAATAATAATAATAGTAATTACCATCTTTGCCTTTGTCAAGGCATTTTTATGTTGAGGCAACTCTCCAAGCTTCTCAAGCATCAAATCAATGCAATGTGTGGTACACAGTGTCCACCACATACGTGGCCTCTTCTCCATTAACATCCTTCCCGCCGCCTTATAATTAGATGCATTGTCAGTGACTACTTGAATGACAAGGTCTTCTCCCACTTCCTCAACAACCTCATCAAGTAGTTTAAACATTAAATTAGCATCTTTAATTGCATCAGATGCATCAACAGATTTCAAAAATATAGTTCTATGGGGGTTGTTTACAAGAAAGTTTATTAGCTGTCTTCCCCTAATATCTTTCCAACCATCCGACAAGATTGACACCCCCGTATGTGTCCAAGTCTTTTTTACCTCCTCAACAAAGGCCTTTGTAGTCTTCTCTTCCTCCTTCAATATCCAAGAGCTAAGCTCGTATGGGGTAGGGGGTTTCAAAGCACGACCATAGTTCCCAATAGATCGACACATATTTATAAATGAAGGACTATCAACAACATTGAAGGGAATCCCGTTTTCAAAGAAGAATCGACCTATATCAAGACAGACTGCATTACGAGCCTCATTTGAAAATACGGTACGCCTTGTAGTAGCATCATCATCACCAGCATCAACATCCACAATAAATCTGTCCATGGGTCCCCAAACTCCCCTCTCGGAGGCACTACCCACGCTTGAATCTCCCATTCCCAAGGATGGATGACTACCATAATAAGGCCCACTTTGTATTTTTTCATCTTCATCTCTTTGTCTTTCCTCCTTAGAGTCCAAATTTTTCTTCATATATGAAGCAATCTCTTCCTTCACTTCGCTTGGTACTTTTTTGCAAGCCTCGACGTTACTATGATTTCCCAAAAAATGATTTTTTAATCTTGTAATCCCTCCTTTGCAAATTTTCTTACAAAAATTGCATTCAACATATAAATGAGATTTATTAACTCCAGGGGCTACGGTGCCATATTTCCATGCAGGATCTTTCTTACCCATAATCTTAATTCACTGTAATAATAAAATCAATTGTTATTGACACTCTAAAAAATCAAATAGAATTATCATATACTATTTACACAATAAAAACTGTTAATGCTATAAACTATAATTGTTATTGTAATACACTATAATTGTTATAAACTATAATTGTTATACAGTATAAGTCTATAATTGTAAACTATAATTGTTATACACTGTAAACTATAATAGTTATTGCAATACACTGTACACTATTAAAACAATAACAATTAAAAGAAAGAAAGAGACGAAACAAGAAAGATAGCTCAGTCGCTACAAGAAAAACCTCAATCGAAGAAACTCTGTCGGCGATCAAAGGAGAACTGTCAGTCGATCGAAGGAGAACTTAGTCGCTACAAGAAAGAGACGAACTATCAGTCGCGAGGAGAAGGAGAACAGTCAGACGTGAGGAGAAGAGAAATTGTCAGTCTCGACTCGCGACTCTCGATCGAAGGAGAAGGAAGCCTCGACTCTCGACTCTAGACGCGAGGAGATGGAGAAGCCCAGAAGAGGAAGTCCAGCAGTCTCGAGTCGCGTTCAATAAGGTAATTTTTGAAAAGTTATCTGATATTAGGTCTTTTTTTTTCGAAAACATGGCATACGCCTCACGACGCCTCAAAGCGCGACGCCACGAGGCGCAGGCTTCGGTAGATAAAGGCATGTTCTCGGCTGAGCCAGATAAGGCGGAAGCCTCGCAAACTTTTTCACCCGCCTCGCTACGAGGCGCGCCTCAAGGCGTACGCCTCGAGCGCTATTTCGAACATTGTATGTCACAACTACTGGGTGAAGATATAGATTGTTGCTATATAGACTTGACATGTCTTCCTGGTGTACATTCTTTGATCTTATGTCATTGTTGATTTATATGGGAAGGTTGCTCTATATGGGCTTTATAGATCTAACCTTTGTCTGAAGGCTACTTGTCTTGGATTTATCCATATGGAAATCCCTACACCCTGCTTATAATTGTGCTAAATTTGTGGAAGAAAAGTTCATTTCTTCTGATTAGAGGAAAGATTTATTCTAAGAGTTATAATTATGTTGCTTTGGCTTCTGTTTCCATAAATTTCGGATTTTTAACTTCTATTAAATTTCCTTGTGTGTATACTGTATAAGCTGTGGAATATTTTGTGCTTTTCACCATGGTATTTGTAGGTATCATCCTGCTTGTGTGAAGATGAGTATTGACCAAGCAAAGCAACTAGATCACTTCGTGTGTGCTGATTGCACATCTAAAGATGATGCAAAAAAATCTCAAGAGGCAGTTCTTGCCTCACCATTGACTAATAGCAAGGTGAGAGTATTTGTTTACTATTTTCCTGTTTAAAGTTGCATGTATTTTTTTGTTATTGCCTTATTCAGCTTCTAATCTTATTTAGTAGATGCCAACCTCTTCTTGTTGGTATAGCATTTATCAGAAGACATTCTAGAACACACCCAAATGATGGTCATATAATGTTAGAAGGTGTGATTTTTCATATTACACATGGTTTGTAGGGCTAATCTTGCATGTAGAAAGATACATCATCTTGTACAACAAAATGATTATATTTAAGAAGTATAAAGTGATCTGCTTCATTAGGTGTCAAGATTTTGGCGAAGTAAACGTGCCTGGAACTGCATTAGTATTTTTAATTTTTAACTAGTGGTCAAAGCCCAGTTTACTAAAAGGAATGTTGTTCCTGTTTCGGTATTACATTTACTGTTTAGGTTCTAATACAATTTTATGCAATTAGACTTGCTTCTCAGTCACGTGTATACCCTGATGTTGGAGAATCTTAGGGATTGATTGGCTAACACATACTGCACATTTTGTTAGAGTGTGCCTTATGTTTTTGTTCTAGCTTGAAGACTAGAAATCATTATATGGCTACTTTTTGTAGACATTGACTAATTAACCTTTTGTATTATAACTTGTACAAATAGTCTAAATCAGGAGCTTTAATATTCTGGATAGTATTATATGGTTTTGTTTATGTGAGCATCTAATGGTGCAGTTCAGTCTTGATTTATATGGCATATCTTTTTTATTTTTGCTAAGAACAATTCCTTGTGTTCACCTGAGCAAAAGCATGATATAATAATAGATTTTTTATACAATTTCAGGGGCTGCAGAATAATTTGCCAAAGACTTGCACAAACCACTTTGATCCGACTTCAGTATGATTTTGTAGTACCAGGTAAAGTTGCCAAATCACTTTTGTATATTGTCTATTGATGCTTGTGAGTAGAACTATCCATCCATTGGTTTTCTTGCCATTTGCATCATGTTCTGATTTTTAGTTTACCCTTGCTAAATTTTGAATTTCAATATTTTGTTTTTGTCAGTGAAAAATTGTCACAAGTTGTCAGCATTTAATAGTGTTAATTAGTTTTTATGCTTTGTTAGTAGGTCATTTGAGAACCGAAATTCAACCTTTTTAACAGGCACTTGACCTCATTTGTGGCAAGAATTTCTTGATGCTTATGGATTCTTGTTTGGAGGGTCATTTCTCAAATGATGATGGAACTTAGTTGGTTCGGTTAGCTTCCCGTTATTTGCAGTATGAAATAACAGATGTAATTCATGACAACCTTGCAAAACTAAGGTTAAAATGTTGATTCAATACCATGACAAACGAATGGTATTATTTGGATGTATTTTGAATAGTTTAGTATATATTTATGGATAATTTAGTATATATTTTGTGGATGTATTAATTTGAAACTGTAACGAATGATATTATTGGGATGTATTTTGAATGGTTATACATTTTGGCTTTAAATTTAAATGAGAATTTAGACCTTTTACCTATATATCATGGCATTAACATATTGCAGGTGCATTGGTAATATAGGTGTACCACAACATTTTTTTTCTTTTTTTTTTATCTACAACATTTTAAAAACGTTGTCTAGTATATTAAACTACAACATTTTTATCTAGAAAATATTGTGGATGGAATCATACCATCTAACGTTTTCAAGTATCTGCTAATTTATGAAAAACAAATTTACAACGTTTTTTTTCTTAAAAAACGTTGTCTAATGTGCTTAACTATA